>ONZH01018432.1:0-86344 GCA_900303285.1 Rhinella marina
TTTTTTAAATATTTTAAAAAGTACGGGCGTTTTCGGTCACGGTGATACCCATGATGTCTATGTTTAGTGTTATTTAGGTATTTATTTTTTACTTATACGGAAAGGGGGGTGATTTGAACTTTTATATCTTTTTATTTTTTATATATTTTTTAAAAAAAAATTTTTATTTTTTTTTTACTATTTGAAAGCTCTAATATGAACTTATATATTGTGGCTTTTTTTTTTTCTTTATGAGCAATCATGGATTTTCTAGACTCAGATAAATTGATGAATTGCTCATCTCTTATCCTGGCCTGCCATCTAGTGGCCAGAATAAGAATTGCACTTTGAAAACTGTTATCCTCACCAGCAAGGATTACAGTTTTCATACGGTGTACAGACACCCCGATTGGCCACACGGGGTGTCTGTACACCACCCGGAAGCGAACGCTTCCGGGTTTAGACGCAACCCAGGAAGACGCCGCCGATGTAGTAAGTAGCGGCAAGTCTCTGCTGTTAGAAACAGCAGAGACTTGCCGCCCATGACGCCCGCCGCACCCGCGAGCGGGCGCCATGTGCCCGCATCGCCCCAGCGGCTGTACATGTACGGCGCTGGTACTGTAAGGGTTAACACTCATCTGGAGAGTAACAATATATCAACTTATAGTTACTAGATTTCTAGTGAAGGGTTGTTGATACAGGGAGTTATTCTGATCTAGATATGGAGCCAGGAAAGAATTGTCTCCTTTGTTTTAGGAGAATAGGCTTCAAACTGATGAGGGTTTTTCGCCTTCCTCTGGATCAACTTTGCAGAATAATAAACTGAACTGGATGGACGTATGTCTTTTTTTGGGCCTTACAAATTATGTTTCTAGGTTATAGAGATGAGTAAATTGATTCTGAACTAATCAGATTCATTACGAATTTCACAAAAATTAGTCAGTGAAACATCCAAACTTTTTTGATTATTTGTGGAAAAGCCATGTAAAAATGATGCCCAGTAGAATTTGACTGTGAATATTGGCAGATAAAACCATGAGATTATGGAGGATCACATGACACTGGGAGGATGTGTGATGGAAGGGCTTTGTCCTGATTGGCTCGGAGCCTGACAGCCTGCTTCAGCCAATCAGGGGCAGAATTGAGTTAGTTCCTCTGCTAAGATCATCATAGAACAACATTCTGTGTCCAGCTTCTGACCTGGAAGAGTGTCATGTGTCAGTGTCTGACAAAACACAATAACAGACAAAAACATTAATGTCGTGTGATAAGGACACTGTAATCAGAGTATAAGGAGAGAATAAGATTATATAATTAGGTAGATTTTAGGGAATTTGATAAGGAAAAGCTGTGAGAGGCTGTAACCCAGTTGTGTGTTGGTAGCAAGACCAGATACCGTATTTTTCGCTTTATAAGACGCACTTGTTTTCCCCCAAAAGTAGGGGGAAAATGGCCATGCGTCTTATAAAGCGAATACTAGTGAATGCTTTCATTATGGAAGCGCTCACTAGTATGTATTAGGTGCTGGGAACGGGGAAAGATACTCACCCTCCTGCGCTGCAGCTCCACTCTAGGTCCGGCGCTCCACTTTAGGTCTTTTCCTCCTGACGCTTTACTGTCCTGACCTCGTACAGTGTCAGAACGTAGTGCGGGCAATATGACCTGAAGCTGCACACAGTCAGGTGACAGTGCAGTGCCTGCAAGTGAAGACAGAGGAGCGCCAGACCTGGAGCGGAGCCGCGGTGCAGGAGAGGTGAGAGAGTTTTTTATTTTATGCTGATGGGCTGATCTGAGGTTTGATGGGGGCACAGGGGGCTGATCTGAGGTCTGATGGGGGCAGAGTATGCTCATATGGGGGCACAGTGGGCTCATATGGGGGCACAGTTGCCTCATGTATTGGCTGATCTGTGGTCTGATGTAGGCACAGTGGGCTGATATAGGGGCACAGTGGGCTGATCTGAGGTCTGATGGGGGCACAGTGGGCTGATATGGGGGTACAGTGGGCTGATATGGGGGCACAATGGGCTGATCTGAGGTCTGATTGGGGCTGATTTGAGGTCTGATGGGGGAACAGCGGGCTGATCCGAGGTCTGATAGGGGCACAGTGGGCTGATATGGGGGCACAGTGGGCTGATCTGAGGTCTTAGGGTGGCACAGTGGGCTGATCTGAAGGCTGATGGAGGCTGAGTGGGCTGATATGCGGGCACAGTGGGCTGATATGCGGGCACAGTGGGCTGATCTGAGATCTGATGGGGGCACAGTGGGCTGATATGGGGGTACAGTGGGCTGATATGGTGGCACAATGGGCTGATCTGAGGTCTGATGGGGGCTGAGGGGGCTGATTTGAGGTCTGACGGGGGCACAGTGGGCTGATCCGAGGTCTGATAGGGGCACAGTAGGCTGATCTGACGTCTGATGGAGGCACAGCAGGCTGATCTGATGTCTGATGGGGGCACTATGGGCTGATATGGGGGCAAAGTGGGCTGATCTGAGGTCTGATGCTGACACAGTGGGCTGATATGGGGGCAAAGTGGGCTGATCTGAGGTCTGATGCTGACACAGTGGGCTGATATGGGGGCAAAGTGGGCTGATCTGAGGTCTGATGGTGGCAAAGTGGCTGATCTGAGGTCTGATGGTGGCACGGTGGGCTAATATGGGGGCACAGTGTGCTGATCTTAGGTCTGATAGGGGGCACAGTGGGCTGATATGGGGGCAAAGTGGGCTGATCTGAGGTCTGATGGTGGCACGGTGGGCTGATATGGGGGCAAAGTGGGCTGATCTGAGGTCTGATGGGGGCACAGTGGGCTGATATGGGGGCAAAGTGGGCTGATCTGAGGTCTGATGGTGGCACAGTGGGCTGATCTGATGTCTGATGGGGGCTGAGTGGGCTAATATGGGGCAAAGTGGGCTGATCTGAGGTCTGATGGTGGCACAGTGGGCTGATCTGATGTCTGATGGGGGCTGAGTGGGCTAATATGGGGGTACAGTGGGCTGATCTGAGGTCTGATGGGGGTCTGATGTGATGTCCTGAAATTTATGGGGGTATGATGAAAAATATTTTTTTCTTATTTTCCTACTCTAAAATCTTATAAAGTGAAAAATCCGGTAGTTCAGGAAGAAAACCACTGGGAGAATTCTTTGTGTAATTGTTGATGTGATAATGCACTTGACCAGACAGGGTAGTGCATTGAGATATTCACAGGAACAGCGGACAAGAATAGGCATCTTGTATGGGGTGCCGGCGATGTGTGTTCCGCAAATTACGGAACACACACCGTTCGGCATCCGGGGTATAACAGATCCGCATTTTAGTGGACCCGCAATACCACAGCCGTCTGAACGGCCCCTTATTCAGAGACATGAGCACCAAGCCAGCATTGAATTAAATATAAAAATCAGGTGGAATACAGCAATAAAGCATTTTTTTAATAAATTGAAGGCTACAATAGCTTCAGGTTGCCAGTGAAATAGATCCATCTACTTCTTAGTCAAGTCAGTAAGTGGTTTTACAATAAGGAAGACGGTTTTATTTTTTTTTTTAATAAATTTGCGATAATAATTAGTAAATCGTTCCAATCCATTGATCCATGGATCCAATCTATCATGGGCTAGACCTTGGCAGGATCCATGCGAAAGGCTTTTGAGGTAAGAAAAGTCCACTCACACACACATAATCGGTTATTATGAAGTACCTGTAATGGTTATAACATGTTGTACATGAGATGTTCAATCAGGGGAATAAATAAATATCTCAACAAGATAAACAGTAACAAACTTCCCGATAAATTCTAGACTCTGTAAAAACAGCAGGTGCATTACTCAGGCCAAAAGACATGGCCAGATACTAAATATTGCCCTCTGAAATATTGAACTCTGTTTTCCATTCATCGTCTTCATTAATACGAATAAGATTATAAGCCCCTCTAATATACAGCTTCGTAAACAATTGTGCTCTCAGAATCTGGTTGAACAAGTCTGGAATAAGAGGCAGAGGATACTGATTGTTAACAGTGATCTTTTTTAACCACCTGTTTTGATCGAGTCCACCTTGGGCAGTGGGAAAGGGGGAGGGCTGCTTTTGATGCGGCTTTCTCCTGAATGGTAGCAGCAAGGAACATGCAACTGCTCTTGTTTGAAAGCCGACATTCCAGGCTTCCATAAAAAATTAAATCAAAATGACAGCATTAAGAGGAGAAATCACTGTTAATCGCGGGTAAAACCTTTTACTTTCACTTTCAACAGTATTCACTGCATTCCGATTTCTATCAGTGATATCTTGTACCCCTGTACTGAACATATTGCTGTCAGCTTTCAACCAATACAAAGCCCATCTCTCTAGCTGGCACCAAACCAGAGATATGAGCAGCTAAAGCAGCCCCCAGAGTTGACAGCCTGCTGGAGGAGAGGGAAAACAGTAAAAATTGTCATCATTGTAGTGATAATAATCTTATAATAAATTTATATTATTTTTACCACACAGTGAATGCTGTAAAAAAAATTCCACAAAATAATGTAAAAATTGCAGTTTTTTTAATCTTTCCCCCCAAAAATAAAATAAGTTATTTAACCCCTTCCCGACCAGTGGCGTACTAGTACGGCGCTGGTCGGGCCTTTAAAGATGGTGCCCGCTCCTAAGGAGAGCGGGCGTCATGGCCGCAGGTGAACTGCTATTTCCTATAGCAGACACCAGCGGCTCATGTCTGCGACCGGCAGTAATGCCGATCGCGAACATTTAACCCCTCGGGTGCTGCGGTCAATTCTGACCACAGCACCCGAAGGCAGCAAACACCGGAAGCGCGCGCTTCCGCTGTTGCTCCGGCTCCCTCGTGTGGCGATCAGAGGAGCCGGAGCGTGCCTGCAGCAGCCCCTGTCATAGTGAATGACAGGAGGCTGCTGCATAGGCTTTCCTATGGAGCCCTTCTGTGTAATAGGGCTCTATAGGAAAGCATTGAAATCCTCATAGACTCCAATGCTAATGCATTGGAGTCTATGATATAAGCAATCAAATGATTGCTTGTTATAGTTCCCTATGGGAACTACAAAAAAGTGTTAAAAAAAATTAAAGTTTTTTTTTTTTTTAATTTTTTAAAAAACCTAAAAGTTCAAATCACCCCCCTTTCCCGAAAATAAAAGTATTAAAAAAGAATAATAAAATACACACATCATGGGTATCGCCATGTGTGAAAACGCCCATATTATAAAGATATAAAAATGTATTTCCCATACGGAAAACAGCAAAACGGAAAAAAGCGTCAAAATGTCAGTTTTGCCATTTTTTGACGCTTTTTTTTTCTAAATAAAAAGCAATCAAAAAGGTCATACACACCCCAGAATGGTATCAATAAAAAGTTCAGATCGCCCCGCAAAAAATGAGCCCCCATACAGCTCTATACACATAAATACTAAAAAAGTTATAGGGGTCAAAATATGACAAAAAAAAAATTCCAACTTATTTTCCAAATTATTTTATCACTATCAAAACGCAAGAAAAACTATACATATTAGGTATCGCCGGATTCGTACTGACCAGTAGAATGAAAGTAACTGGTCAATTTTAATGAAGATCGATTGCCGTAAATAAAAAACCCATAAAACTGTGGCGGAATTGTGTTTTTTTTGCAATTTCACCCCACTACATCATATGCAATAGTAAATGGTGGTGTTGGAAAGTACAACTTGTCCCGCAAAAAACAAGCCCTCATACAGCTATGTGAACTGAAAAATAAAAAAGTTATGGCTGTATGAAGGCAGGGAGCACCAAACGAAAACGGGAAAAAAAACCTCCGGGGTAGAAAGGGTTAATACACTATATATATACCCCAAAGTGGTTCCTAAAAATCTACAACTAATCCCGCAAAATAAAAATAAACATTTAGAAATAAAAATAAACAGTTATGACTGCTAAAACACAAAGGGAAAAATATTATTAGTCCTTAAGGATAAAATTAATTATGTCACTAAGGAGTTAAAAATGCAATAGTGTCCCCTGAGTTGAGCACCAACAAGATTTAGCGCATACACACATCTACAGTAAAAAAAAGTTGCATTTTTGGGAGGGTTTTCCCAATTTTAACATGACTGTTAAGAGGTTAACCCTAATTTATACACAGTCAAAAGCCTGTATTATACTAACAGATTATCTGACCAATATCTGTCCAATCAGACTAATAGTGTGTATAACAAAAGATTGGTGTGTGTAAATGGCCATCTGACCAATGATTGGTCAGAAAATCTGTCAAATAATCTGTTGGTGTAATTTTTACTAAACAAAGAAAAACAGCTCCCATAGGTGACATAGAAGGTCGAATATGACCCTTCTGCAGACTTTCCTGGATGTAATCCCTCATAGCTTGTAGTACATGACTAGAGAGAATGTAAATCTTACCCTTAGGATATTTAATCCAAGGTAGCAGGTCAATGGCGTCAGAACCAGATTTAGAAAAAAAAACATCACCAAAATCTTTTATATATTCAGGGCAGGGGTGCACCTAGCCTTTCTGCTGCCTGAGGTAAAAACTGAAATGGCGCCCCCTCATGCCAATTTCTTAACCTAACCCCTTTGCAACAATGAAAGCGCTCATTGCCCATGGCCCCTCTGCTGCCCCCCTCTTGCCCCTACCTGGTGCTGTCTGAGGCGATCGCCTCACCTGGCCTCATTGGTGGTGCAACCCTGATTCAGGGACATTTTTCATCTCAAACGCAAAACTGGCAAGAAACACTAACAGGCAGGTATCAAACCACTTAGATCCCCACTTCTCCAACTCCCCATCAGTCCAGTTAATAACCTGATTATGCAGTTGGAGCCAAGGCAAACCCAAAACATCATTGGCTGTTTTTTCCATAACAAACAGGGAACAGAACTCAGAATGAATAGCATAGAAACATAAGGTGTATAAGGCCCCTTTCACACGAGCGTGACGGATTAGGTCTGGATGCGTTCAGGATGCGTTCAGGAAAACTCGCACCATTTTGCAAGCAAGTTCAGTCAGTTTTGTCTGCGATTGTGTTCATTTGTTTTTTCCGCGCAGGTGAAATGCGTTTTGATGCGTTTTTCACACACGTGATAAAAAACTGAAGGTTTACAAACAACATCTCTTAGCAACCATCAGTGAAAAACGCATTGCATCCGCACTTGCTTCAGGGTGAAATGCATTTTTCACTGAAGCCCCATTCACTTCTATGGGACCAGGGCTGCGTGAAAAACGCAGAATATAGAACATGCTGCGTTTATCACGCAATGCAGAACTGGTGCGTGAAAAAAACCGCTCATGTACACAGACCCATTGAAATGAATGGGTCAGGATTCAGTGCGGGTGCTATGCATTCACGTCACGCATTGCACCCGCGCGGAAAACTCGCTCGTGTGCATGAGGCCTAATACTCAGTAAAACCTGTGGATTCATCAGGATTTTCACACACCTCCATCTGAGGCCAATAAATAGATCTGCCGTTGATGCTGCTGCCCCATCATACCACTGCCACTGTCTGCCTGCCTGTCTATTTGACTCACAGAAAGCAATAATGCAAGAAGATTTTTACCCCCAGGTGAGTGCCCTGTTATGCTCTAGTACACATTATTTAAGGACTTTTTAATGACACAGAGCACCACTAAGGAGGACGTGGGATTAGAGATCCAAGCACTGATAGCAGCATATGCAGCGCAGTCTCCGTAGTGCCATTCTGTCTCTTGGTTGTTGTTGAGATATGAGGTCAGGTGAAGGAAAATCAACATGTAATAGAGGTACACCAATACGCACATAGCGATCCCTGAACATATCGTTTTGAAGGCAGTCTTCCATTCATCATCTTTGTGGATACAAATCAGGTTATAAATAGAGATGAGCGAGCATACTCGTCCGAGCTTGGTGCTCGTTGGAGTATTACGGTACTCGTAAGTGCTCGCTGCTCGGACGAGTATCTCGCCATGCTCGAGGAAATGGCAACTTCCGCATTGTGCATTTTTGGCGCCTATAAACTCAGCCAATCACAAGCCAGGAGACTCAGCATCATGTGGGGCCCTTACATGTCGATAGCAGGGGTTGGCTGGCCTGATCAGGTGACCCTGGAATATACTAGTGACTGCCTGCGGTGCTCGGCTCAGATGCTGTCTGGATGTCGTTAGGGATAGAGCTGCTGCGTTTCAGGGAGAGTGTTAGGGCCTGGATTTAGTTCTTTGTTAGGCAGGAGTGATCTCCCAAGAACCCAACAGCCCTTCTAAGGGCTACAAGACATTTTTTTTTTGTCTCCTGGCTTGGCTGGCTGGCACTAGTAGTGCAGCTATCGCCATATATAACCCTTTTTTTTTATTGTTATATCTCAGTGATACAAATCCATTTCACACAGCTGCGTGGAACCATTCTGTGTGTCACAGTTCAGCTGTCCACTCACTACAATTGGTATTTTCTGTCCAGGTGACACCTTCTGTATGTCACTTAATCCAACAAGGTCTTTTGCTCTCACGTATATAGCTTGATCACAAAAATCTCTGTGCGACATTTGTCTGGGTCGCAGTCAAAATAGCCACCGCCAGCAGGGTGTGAGTTAGGTCTACGATAGTTTCTGCACGTCACGTTCCAAAAAAAAACAAAACTAAAAAAAAAATATATAAAAAAATATATATATATAAAAAAATAGTTTTTTTGTTGTTTTAGCTCAGTGATACGAATCCATTTCACACAGCTGCGTGGAACCATTCTGTGTGTCACAGTTCAGCTGTCCACTCACTACAATCGGTATTTTCTGTCCAGGTGACACTTTCTGTACGTCACTTAATCCAACCGGGTCTTTTGCTCTCACGTATAAAGCTTGATCACAAAAATCTCTGTGCGACATTTGTCTGGGTCGCAGTCAAAATAGCTACCGTCAGCAGGGTGTGAGTTAGGTCTACGATAGTTTCTGCACGTCACGTTCCAAAAAAAAAAAATAAAAAAATAAAAAAAAATAGTTTTTTGTTGTTTTAGCTCAGTGATACGAATCCATTTCACACAGCTGCGTGGAACCATTCTGTGTGTCACAGTTCAGCTGTCCACTCACTACAATCCGTATTTTCTGTCCAGTTGACACATTCTGTACTTCACTTAATTAAACCAGACTGAACAAGTTTGTGGGTTTCAGTACAGCAGGCCCATTTATTTATTTTTTTATATAATACACTTATATACAGAAAATGTTGAACCCCAGGGCTAAGGGTCGAGGACGAGGGCGTGGGCCTTCAATTACTGCAGGGGGCAGAGGCCTTGGTCCTGGGCAGGGTGAGACAGTACCTGCTGATGAGGGAGCAGGGGAACGCCGCAGAGCTACACTCCCTAGCTTCATGTCTCAACTTACAGGGACACGTGGTAGAGGACTGTTGAAACCACAACAGTGCAAACAGCTGATGTCGTGGATTGCGGACAATGCTTCAAGTAATTTGTCCACCAGTCAGTCTTCCACGCAGTCCACCCACGTTACCCAAGGGAGCACTCCTCTGGCTCCTCCACCTCAACCTCCTTCCCCCCAGTCTGCCCCCTCCCAGGAAAATTTGGAATGCGATCCGGCATACTCTGAGGAACTGTTTTCTGGACCCTTCCCAGAGTCACAAACCACTTCTCAGGTTGCTGCTAACCTCGTTCCCGATGCCCAAGTTTTCCAACTGTCGCAGTCTGTGGGTGATGATCATGATGATGACAATGTTGACTTAGTGAAAGAAGTTTGTAAAGAGATGTCGGATGATGAGGAGACACGGTTGTCAGACAGTGGTGAAGTTGTTGTCAGGGCAGGAAGTCCGAGGGGAGAGCAGACTGAGGGGGAGCAGACTGAGGAATCGGAGGATGACGAGGTGACTGACCCAAGCTGGGTTGATAAGCCGAGTGAAGACAGTGCTTCTGAGGCGGAGGCGAGTTCTGCACCAGAACAGTTTGGAAGAGGCAGTGGTGTGGCCAGAGGGAGAAGCAGGGCCAGAGCTAGTGCATCAGCAGCAACTGTTTCACGTAGTGAAGCTCCCGTGGCAAGACCTAGATGTTCGCAAGTCTGGAGGTTCTTTAAAGAAAGTGAGGATAACCGACGGACTGTGGTGTGCAACCTGTGCCACACCAGGATCAGCAGGGGTGCCACCACTACTAGCCTAACCACCACCAGCATGCGCAGGCATATGAGTGCTAAACACCCCACTCAATGGAACCAAGGCCGTTCACCACCTCCTGCGGGTTACACCACTGCTCCTTCCCCTGTGTCACTCGCTGCCTCTGCTAGTCAACCGCCTGCCCAGGACCCCGGCACGAGCGCCTCCCGCCGGAAAACCACACCTTCACCTCCACCAATGTCAGTGTCCACCAATGTGTCCCAGCGCAGCGTTCAGCTGTCTTTACAGCAGACGCTGGAGCGCAAGAGGAAATACAGTTCCACCCACCCACATGCCCAAGCCCTCAACGTCCACATCTCCAAATTGCTGAGCCTGGAGATGCTGCCCTATAGGCTGGTAGAGACCGAGGCCTTTCGCAATCTCATGGCGGTGGCTGCCCCTCGGTATTCGGTCCCCAGCCGCCACTATTTTTCCCGATGTGCCGTCCCATCCCTACACCAGCACGTGTCACAGAACATCACCCGTGCCCTGACCAACGCTGTTTCTGAGAAGGTCCACCTAACCACGGACACGTGGACAAGTGCTGCCGGGCAGGGACACTATATCTCACTGACGGCACATTGGGTTAACTTGGTGGAGGCTGGGACCGAGACTGACTCTGGGGCCGCTCATGTACTGCCCACACCGAGGATTGCGGGGCCTACCTCGGTCACGGTCTCTCAGACGTACTATGCCTCCTCCTCCGACCCCTCCTCCACCTCCACCGAATTACCATCCGTGGGCACGGCGCCTTCAGTCGGTAGCTCTAGGCGCAGCAGCAGTGCCGTGGGTAAGCGCCAGCAGGCGGTGCTCAAACTGCTGAGCTTAGGTGACAAAAGGCACACCGCCCAAGAGCTGTTACAGGGCATCACGGCGCAGACCGATGTGTGGCTGGCACCGCTGAACCTCAAGCCAGGCATGGTTGTGTGTGACAACGGGCGTAACCTGGTGGCGGCACTGCAACTCGGCAGACTGACACATGTGCCATGCCTGGCCCACGTGTTCAATCTAATAGTTCAGCGGTTCCTCAAGACATAATTTATCACTGAAAAAAGAGATCAAGATGGGTATGCCATTAAATATTATCACTGAAAAAATACCCTATTAAAACATAACTTTTACTAAGTCTATTTAAAGGATTCCACACACACAAAAATATAGTGCACAAAATATTGTGAATAAAAAAAGGATAGACAATTTCTAATAATAATCAAGACTACCAGTATCAATGGTTAGGCAGGTAGTTGAAATAGGGTTATGCCACACAGGTGGTCACTCACGATTAGATGAATAGTTCTGTAATGAAGGGGACTTATTCGTGTCACATTATTCAGTCACCGGTGGCTGCAGCATCTCTTCTTCGGTACTGATTCCAAATTCACGCTTTATTAGGCAGGCGGGATACTGTCCCTACTTGGACTGTCCTGACCCTGCCTAAAAGCGGAGTAATCGCTCCGAAAGGGGCGGCCCCACTTATCGGTGGCTATACCCTATATAATAAAATTCCCTACCTCCTGTAGATATCCCATCTAATGGTGTGCCTGGGTTAGCAGGTTCGGTTAATCTTCTCTGGTATGCCTGGATTTGTAGATTGAGTTCGTCGTCTCAACGCGTTTCCCCTTTAAAGATAAAGTAGGTTCATCAGGAGACAATCATATTTAGGCACAATCGCCGTGTTTGATAAGGCCAGTAGAGGTCAAAGCACTGCCTACTCATATGAGGGTGTTGCAGTGCTATTTAAAGAATCCCTCAGACGTGCCAAAAAACGGGCGTGCAGTTTATTCTACTGCGCATGCGCCCGTTACGTTTCGCCCCGTCAGGTTTGCCCTTAGTTCGGGGATACAACAATGACAGAAGTGCGCAGGCGCCCTTGGTGACGTCGCGCTCTATCCGATACTGCATCTCTAAAGGGTGCGCAGGCGCCCGTGGTTCCCTTAGTCCTGCCAGCACCACATCGAGCCTATATGTCATACTGCGCATGTCTCACCTACTCCATGGTTTACAAAGGATGCCATGGTAACGCGGCTTTTAAGTAGTACTCACTATGAGAATTACTATCCCAAAAAAGATTGTTTATTCTATGAATAGGTAAATATAAATCAGCCCACTCAAAAAATAATCGGTTATCTCATGAGGGAAAATAACAATAAAAATATATACTGCCTTTGTGATGGTGGATACCTAATTTGTGTTAGGTGGGGGTGGTACATAAATCAATACTTAGGGATCATGATTGATGTAAAGATGATGTCCACCAAATCCCACAAAGATATATATTATCGTTAAGACCTGTTTCGGTCCGATATCGTTTGCTTGTATGTCAGTCTAATCACTATGAATAATGTATAAATTCAGGAAAAGAAGCCTATTGCTGAGGTGTTATGGTGGATATATTCTTTAGTTTAACAGGAGTTTCTATTTTAGATGAAACTTGTGAAGGTAAGTAGTTCGTTTAAACCATCCGGATTTACTGTTTTAAGTCTAAACATCCATTCTGTCTCCTTCCTAAGTATCCTGTTATCAAGGTCTCCACCCCTAGGGGTTGATCTTATTATTTCAACTACACAGAACGTGAGGGATCTGGGGTTTCCTGCATGTTTCTCATATACATGTGTTGCTATTGGGGTATCTCTTTTATGTTTTATGTCCCCCAAATGTTCCCCTATTCGTCTCCTCAATTCCCTTTTTGTTTTTCCCACATATTGCAGAGGGCAGGTGCATGTACATAGATATACCAGGCCCGTGCTTTTACAGTTGGCATAGTCACGGATCTGGTACCTCTTCCCTGTCTTAATACTCTGAAAGTGTTTCCCTCTCTCGATATATGGGCACGCAATACAGCCACCACACCTAAACATGCCCAAAGGTTTTCTCTCAAGCCATGTGCCTATCTTAGGCGGTGGTTGATAATGGCTGTGGACAAGTCTGTCCCTTAGGGACCTTCCTCGTCTATATGTGATGGCTGGATGTACTGAGATTAATATCTGGGTCCATTTTTAAAATGTCCCAATATTTTGTTAATATTTTATGTATTTCCCAGTTTTGATCATCAAAGGTGCCTATAATCCTTGTGGTACTTTCTTTTTTTGTCCTTTTTTCTACATTTAGGCAGGGATTCAATAGGCTCGTCCTCTCTTTTTCTTTTGCATAATTATAAGCCTTACTTAGGACAGGTTTTGGATAACCTCTTCTTGTGAATCTGGCCTGAAGTTCCCCTGCCTGGGGATGAAAGTTCTCATCCCCAGAACAATTTCTCCGTATCCGGAGGTATTGTCCTTTTGGTATTCCACACCTTTGGCTCAGAGGATGATGGCTTTCCCACCTCAGAAGATTATTAGTAGCAGTGGGTTTTCTATACGTTCTTGTGTGTAGTGTCCCTTCCAGGAGGGTTATTTCCAAATCTAGGAAAGGCATTTTAGTTTCTCCTATTTCCTAGGTAAAATGCATGCCTATGTCATTTGTGTTAATGTCTCTGACAAAGTTTATAAAAGTCTCTCTGGGACCGCTCCACAATACAAAAATGTCGTCTATGAAGCGACCCCAGAAGAGCACTCTTGAAGTCCAGCTGGTGTCCTCCTTAAATATTACAGTGTCCTCCCACCAGCCCAGGAACAAGTTAGCATAGGTAGGCGCACAGGCGCTGCCCATGGCTGTGCCCCTGAGCTGGTGGTAGAATCTAGAGTTGAAGAGGAAGTAGTTATGTCGTAAGACAAAATTAAGAAGATCCATGATCAAGATGTTATGGGCTGTGTATTGGACACCCCTGGTTTTAAGGAAATGTTGAATAGCCTGTATACCTGCCTCATGAGGTATACTACTATATAAGGCTTCAACGTCTATTGAGGCCATAAGGGTTCCCTCCTCTAGGGTTAGGTCTTCTAGTTTGGACAGTAAATCAGAGGTGTCTCTTATATATGAGGGAAGAGATACTACATATTCCCGCAGTACTTTATCTATGTATATACCCACGTTCTGGCTTATTGAATTAATTCCAGACACAATCGGGCGACCCTTTAAAGGTTCCAAGCCCTTATGTATCTTGGGTAAAGCGTAGAACGTGGGTATAGTTGGTTGTTCCTTAAACATGAATTCAAATTCCTCCTTTCTAAGGAGTTGTTTGTCCACAGCCTCTATTAGAATCCCCTCCAGCTCCTTGTTATATATATCCGTAGGGTCATTCAAGAGTAGATCATATGCATCCCTGTCCCTGAGTATTGTATTGCACATATTCAAGTATCTTTGGTGGTCCAAAATCACTAAATTGCCACCTTTGTCAGATGGTTTTATAATTATCTCTGAGTCTTTCTCCAGGGTAAGCATAGCCCTGGTTTCGGACTCACTGAGATTAGATGTTTTCATCCTATTGTGGTTTTCCAGTGTCTCATGGAGTTGGTGAGACATGCGCAGTATGACATATAGGCTCGATGTGGTGCTGGCAGGACTAAGGGAACCACGGGCGCCTGCGCACCCTTTAGAGATGCAGTATCGGATAGAGCGCGACGTCACCAAGGGCGCCTGCGCACTTCTGTCATTGTTGTATCCCCGAACTAAGGGCAAACCTGACGGGGCGAAACGTAACGGGCGCATGCGCAGTAGAATAAACTGCACGCCCGTTTTTTGGCACGTCTGAGGGATTCTTTAAATAGCACTGCAACACCCTCATATGAGTAGGCAGTGCTTTGACCTCTACTGGCCTTATCAAACACGGCGATTGTGCCTAAATATGATTGTCTCCTGATGAACCTACTTTATCTTTAAAGGGGAAACGCGTTGAGACGACGAACTCAATCTACAAATCCAGGCATACCAGAGAAGATTAACCGAACCTGCTAACCCAGGCACACCATTAGATGGGATATCTACAGGAGGTAGGGAATTTTATTATATAGGGTATAGCCACCGATAAGTGGGGCCGCCCCTTTCGGAGCGATTACTCCGCTTTTAGGCAGGGTCAGGACAGTCCAAGTAGGGACAGTATCCCGCCTGCCTAATAAAGCGTGAATTTGGAATCAGTACCGGAGAAGAGATGCTGCAGCCACCGGTGACTGAATAATGTGACACGAATAAGTCCCCTTCATTACAGAACTATTCATCTAATCGTGAGTGACCACCTGTGTGGCATAACCCTATTTCAACTACCTGCCTAACCATTGATACTGGTAGTCTTGATTATTATTAGAAATTGTCTATCCTTTTTTTATTCACAATATTTTGTGCACTATATTTTTGTGTGTGTGGAATCCTTTAAATAGACTTAGTAAAAGTTATGTTTTAATAGGGTATTTTTTTCAGTGATAATATTCCTCAAGACATACCCTAATGTGTCTGATTTGCTCACCAAGGTGCGCCGCATCTGTGCGCATTTCCGCAAGTCGACCACAGATGCTGCCACTCTCAGGGCAGCGCAGCGCCGCCTACAACTGCCCGCTCACCGACTGTTGTGCGACATGCCCACGAGATGGAATTCGACATTAAACATGTTATCCAGAGTTTACCAGCAGCGCAGAGCGATTGTAGACTGCCAGATGTCAACTTCCACCAGAACTGGTAGTCAGGTCACTCAGATTCCTCAAGTCTACAATGAGGAGTGGACGTGGATGTCTGATATCTGCCAGGTGTTGAGCAACTTTGAGGAGTCAACACAGATGGTCAGCGGCGATGCCGCCATTATCAGCCTCACCATCCCGCTGCTTTGCCTGTTGAAAAACTCACTGCTCAGCATGAAGTCGGATGCTTTGCGCTTGTCACAAGAGACGGTGGAGGAAGATACGTCGCTTGATAGCCAGAGCACCCTCCAGTCTGTTTCTCAGCTCGTATTGGAGGAGGGGGATGAGGATGAGGAAGAAGAGGAGGAGAATGTCGGCGAGACAGAAGAGGGTACCAGTGCTCAGTCCTTAACTCTTGAGCGTGTATGGACTGAAGAGGAGGACTTGGAGGAGAAGGAGGAGGAAATGGAGAGTCAGGCCAGTGAGGAGAGGGAATTCTTACGTGTTGGGACTCTGGCGCACATGGCAGACTTCATGTTAGGCTGCCTATCCCGTGACCCTCGTGTTAGAAGCATTTTTTTCAAACACCAATTACTGGGTGTTCACTCTCCTGGACCCACGGTACAAGCAGAACCTTTCTACTCTCATCCCTGCAGAGGAAAGGAGTATGAGAGTGAATAGATATCAACAGGCCCTGGTGCACAAGGTGAAACAATCCTTCCCATCTGATGCTGCTAGCGGCAGAGGGCATGGTTCTGTGGGCCAAGTAGCGGGGGAGAGGAGGCGAGCAGGCAGCTTGTCCAGCACTGGCAGGGGAACGCTCTCCAAAGCCTTTGCCAGTTTTATGTCACCCCAGCAAGACACTGTCACCTGTCCCCAGTCTAGGCAGAGTAGGGGGGAGCTGTACAGAAAGATGGTGAGGGAGTACCTAGCTGACCATACCAATGTCCATAGCGATCACTCTGCTCCATACAACTACTGGGTTTCAAAGCTGGACACGTGGCCTGAACTGGCGCTGTATACCTTGGAGGTGCTGGCCTGCCCTGCCGCTAGTGTGCTGTCAGAGCGGGTATTCAGTGCAGCTGGTGGCGTCATCACCGATAAGCGTACACGCCTGTCAACTGACAGCGCTGACAGGCTGACGCTTATTAAAATGAACAAAGCCTGGATTTCACCGGAATTCAAATCTCCTCCGGGGGAAAGCAGCTAAAGATTTACATTACTTATGTATCCGATTCCTCTTCTCTACTCCTACTACTCTTCCTCCTCCTTGTCGTCTTTGCCTAACGCTGACCCAAAAAACGCAATTTTTTAGAGGTCCAACTGGCGCTCTTTTACCACAATTTTTCTGGAGGTCCACCTACAGGCCCTCTCTGTAAACAATTTTTCCGGAGGTCCACCTACAGGCCCTCTCTCCAAACAATTTTTCCGTAGGTCCACCTACAGGCCCTCTCTCCAAACAATTTTTCCGGAGGTCCACCTACAGGCCCTCTCTCCAAACAATTTTTCCGGAGGTCCACCTACAGGCCCTCTCTCCAAACAATTTTTCTTTGCACCTAGTTGGGTGCTTCCCTAACATGTGATGGGTATGTGCCTCGCCTTTCTTGGTCTGGGTGAGCACAATTGCCATGAGGGTAACCACCAGGCTGTTGCAGGAGAATTTGGGGTAATGGTGGGATTAGGCAGCCTCAGAGGCATCCATGCATGCTGCCCCTGCTGTTTCCTGTCCATTTCCGTGGTGTTTCCATCGTTTTCTGATGTTTCCAGGTTTTCACCCAGCATTCCCTAGGCAGAGCCTTGGTCCTCTGCAAAAAATGCTCGAGTCTCCCATTGACTTCAATGGGGTTCGTTACTCGAAACGAGCACCCGAGCATCGGGAAAAGTTTGTCTCGAATAACGAGCACCCAAGCATTTTAGTGCTCGCTCATCTCTAGTTATAAACCCTGTATACCTCAAATTTACTGAAGATTCGTGCTCCATGAAACTGGTCAAAAAGCTCAAGGATCGATGGTATGTACTGGCAGCAGGGGCGGTCTTGGGCACCACGCATCATATGCATTTGCATAGGGCCCCCGACGTCCAAGGGGGCCCCCACGCTCCGCTTTTGTGCCGGTGCCCAAGACCGCCCACCCAGCTGTCACTTACTGCATTTGTTCTGCCGCGGCCCGCGGACCGGCCTCACTGCGGCTGCGCGCACCGCACCCGCTCACTCTCAAGTCGGGAAGTGTAGCAGGAAGCTCGCGCAGCCGCAGAGAGGCCGGTCCACACAGCAGAACACAAACTCTGCGGCTGCGCGTCAGTGTCCCAGGCTCCAGCACGTGTCCCAGCCCAGCCAATAGAGAGCTGGGAGTCTGGGACACGCCATAGGCTGTGGGCAACCTTCATTCCCCCCCCCTCCCTCCAGTGAGTGATGGTCAGCAGCACGTGCCCCAGCTCAGCCAATGAAGAGCTGGGACGTGCTGCTGACGTAATTTTATTGTTAAAAAAGTCTTTGATGCGTGGGGGGCGTGTCATCAGAGGGCGTGTCATCAGGGGCCTGACGCGTCATTGGGGGAGGGGGGGGCCGGATATAACTTCGCTTAGGGACCCAGAAATGCCAAGACCGCCCCTGACTGGCAGCTCCTTTTTGTTAAAGACATGTGCAAAATGGTGATGTGTTACTGCTATCCCTAGTTTAGTGCTCTCATTAAAAGAAACAAAATAAAAGTATTGCAGGTTTGATACCTTTTAATGGCTAACAAAAATAGAAGTAATGATGTTACATAGCGAGCTTTCAGGACATCACCAGTGCCTTCATCAGGCAACTACAAGAATATATGAAGAAACAGCAATATATATACAATAAGAACAGAGACATGGGGAAGGGGAGTGAATGGACATTTTGAAAAACAACAGAATTTCAAAGATCTTGAAAATGAATCCTTAATTATCTTACAGATAAGGGGTGTGAAAGTTTTATGGTCTCTAATTTGATGTTATCTCAGAGACCTGGTGCCCCCACGATGTCTATAGAAGACTTAATTTAGAGACCATAAAACTTTCACACCCCATATCTGTAAGATAATTAAGAACTCATTCTCAAGATCTTTGAAATTCTGTTGTTTTTTAAAATGTCCATTCACCCCCCCCCCCCTTCCCCATGTCTCTGTTCTTATTGTATATATATCGCTGTTTCTTCATATATTCTTGTAGTACGTCTGATGAAGGGACTGGTGATGTCCTGAAAGCTCGCTATGTAACATCATTACTTCTATTTTTGTTAGCCATTAAAAGGTATCAAACCTGCAATACTTTTATTTTGTTTCTCTTAATGAGAGCACCAGTTTTCTATTGGCTAACACTGTACCAGACTTTTTCTTTTGACTTCTATCACTTTCATGTTCTGAAACCGAGGAGGAGGAGGTTGAGCAGGCTAGACAGAGGCACTTGGAATGACAAGCTGATCCCTAACGTACAATTTGACCAGAACTCCAATACAGAACTGGATTATGCATACAGAGCTAAGGCAACTTTCACACTAGCGTTTCTTTATTCCGGTATTGAGCTCCGTCATAGGGGCTCAATACCGGAATAAAACGCTTCAGTTTTGTCCCCATTCATTGTCAATGTGGACAAAACTGAACTGAAGACAACGGAATGCACCTGAAAGCAGGAGATTGGCATCTCTAACACAATTAGAGGTAAAGCTATGCTTCTCAGTCCTCACAACATTGTACCTTTTGTTTACTGCAGGTAATCACTCAGATCATCACATCAGATAACAGTCTTTCTGGTATGTAGGTTACCATAGAAACCTATGTGCAGTGAGAGGCCTGCTGAACTGTCTATAGTCCATGACCAAAGTAACACCTACAGACCAATGTATTTATAGAATGTCTTCTTTTAACTGTCCCTTTATGTTGAAAGCTAATCTTTGTAACTAGTGAGAAAACCTCTTTAATCCTGTTTCCTCTAGCACAGGGTTCCCCAACTCCAGTCCTCAGGGCCCACCTAACAGTCATGATTTGAGACTATCCAACAGAATGAATACCTGTGGTAAGTCCTGATGCACTGACATTAATTATATCACCTGCTGAATACTAAGGAAATCCTGAAAGTCTGACTGTTAGGTGGGCCCTGAGGACTGGAGTTGAAGAACACTGCTCTAGCAGATCTGAGATATATTTTTGGAGTCGGAGTCGGTCCATTTTATAACGAATCCGACCCCACAGCCCTGGTTGTTACAGCATTCCCTATGAGGTAAAACTGACATGTTACTTTCATTCTCCAGGTCAGTACAATTATGGTGATACCACATTTGTAGTTTGGTGTTTTAATACTGAAAAAAAAAAACCTTACAAAAAAAATAGTTTTTTTCTTTTCATTGCCATATTCTTAACCCTTGAACCTTTTTTTTTAGTTATGTGTACAGAGCTGCATATACCTGTAGAGATAAGCGAATTATTGGAAAGTTTGTTTCAGCTGCTTCGCCAAATTTTACAAAACAAAAAATTTGCTTTGTGACAAATTACTTCCTCACAAAGCACATTTCATCCCTGATCGTGGCATGGGACCCCATAGGAACTTATGTGCGGCAGCCATAGGGAGGGGCTCCATAGAAACTTATGTGCGGCAGCCTCGGATCATTCAGGAGCACCGAGGCTGCTCCACTCACCATCTGGCTCCCCTGACTCTCGCTAGGGGGAGCCACTCCACACCCAGAAGCACACGCTTCCAGGTTTTAGCGGTCCTAGATGCCGAGGTCACATTTGAGGGGTTAAAGGTATGCAATCGATATTATCATCAATCGCATACATTAGCCTGGGGTATCTGCTTTTTAACACAGCAGGCGCCCAGTGGCTATGGTGCTGCCGCACTCGTCAGTGGGCGCCATCTTTAAAGCCTCACCCTGTCCCGTAAATGTACGTAGCTGAGTAGGAAGGAGTTAAAGATGAAACTAACTCTTTATAGTCTGACAATATGCGTATAGTGAAAGTACATGATATAGCGTGATAGCACTGGCAGCAGCTGTCCTGTAAGCATGGCATCCTATAACAAAGTCATAGCCAGCACTGCCAGGGCATTCCAACTGGCACGTAGTTTCCTGGTTATGTTTACTCCATTGAGAAGCGGAGATTATTACTCAATTTTGAACTTTTATCGACCTCTGCTCTTCCATAAAATAAACTTGAAATCCTATTCGAACTTCAATGTTTATGACCTAAATGTGTTCAGTAGATACAATTAATAGCTGCTTTTTGCAAAATACTTTATACCACAGATTTAAAAGGGTTGTCTGGGTGCAGAGCTGAACCTGGACATACCCACATTTTCACCCAGACAGGCCACTTGATGTTACCATCGCTCTCCCTTGCCCTGTGCTTAATCGTGCAGGGAAAGGGCTTTTTGTTTATAATAAGACACTGCTAGGCAAAGGCTTTCATCCAGTAGTGTTTCCGGTGATGTCACTGGCTCTGATGGACTGGCTTTAGCGCTGGCCTGGCTATTTTATAGGCTAGGGCAGCGCAAAAGCCCGCCCATTAGTGCCAGTGATGTCACCGGGCTCACTGCTGGGCGGATGTCTCTGTCTAGCAGTCCTTATGGAGAGCTGGATACGTCACTGGAACTCCATAAAACGCCTTTGCCCAGCGCAATACAGTGCAGGACAGAAGAGAGCATCAGAGCACTTCCTGGGTGAAATTGTGGGTATGTCCGGATTCAGCTCTGAACCCAGAAAACCCCTTTAATTGTTTTGTTTTCCTAAAGGATTTTGGAGCACTTCATGGTTCCTCTTCCAGATATTTAAAGAATTACTCCAAGTTACAGTAGTTAGTAAACTGTATAGAATGAAGCCAAGCAAGTGGATCAGCAGTTTTAAGATGTCTTTACCAGTGATTTCTTTAAGAATAAATCTAAATACAAAGGTAAAAGGCAAACATACAGTAGCAATAACAGTGAAGAAAAAAAAACTATCCTAGCCTATGTGTCTCCCACAGGGATGATCCCAGTTACTGATGGTAGTGGAACCAATATGACTACAGTTGCCAAGAAAAGGACAGAGTAACATACAAAATCAGAGAGACCCACCAACCATTGTATAGATGGTGGAATCCGCTAAGATTTTATGAAGTATTGCATTACTTATACAGTAAGTGGACATTGCAGACAGGTAATTCATTTTACAACACATTAGTAATACTTAATGCTCAGTTTTTAATTAATATAGGCACAATATCATAGAAAGGGCTGAAATGCACAGTCACTAGTAAAAGAAACAAGGGCAGATCATGGATGCACTTGACTCTTTTGAAGTTAATTAAATTGTCCGACTTGTAATCAGTCTCCAAAGACTGAGCCCAAAGACTTTTCAAAGTTGGTAAAACATTCTCATATACAAAATAAATGCTTTCTTGTTGACTTAACACAGTTAATATAGTTTTTGAATTAGAAGCAAAACTTGACTGAAATTTTCACTAACAATGCAATACATGAAAAATGATTTCATATACTAAATATAGTGAGAAGCTAGAGGAATCTCTGTCCTTTATTCACCTTCCACTAATCCTATTATAATCTTTCTGTGTAATATTAATCCTCAATTTTACTTCAGATTACATGTAATGAGGGTTATTTTGATCAAACACTACTTTTAACTGAAATTATGAACAGTGGATGAAAGGTATGAACTGTGCAAAATACCAAAAGAGAAAAGCAGAATCATAACTATAAATACATATACAATGTAGTGCTGCACCTGTGCCTCATTATAGATGGTGAATACATTAATACTATGAATGCACAGACTTAACCAATGTGTAAACTGAAACCACAGGAAGCATGACATAATATTTTAGCCTTGTCTTATATATCCTGGCTCCAGGGCACATTTTACTAGGTTGCTGGACTCTTTCTGAAGATCCAACATCCAACACTGTGTTATTCTCTAAAAAGTTGTGATAATACTGGTATGACTGACTTGCACATGGCCAAATATTAATGAATGGCTAGCAATGCCATTGCCTATTAGAGTCACAACACAATAATAGTCAACTGAAAAAATGAAACCCATTCAGAGACCCATATGAACATGGTTTAAGATCCACAGCTACTCTTAAATGTCATATAGTGAGATCTGGATATTTGAAGTTTACTGATAAACATTGTTCTTGCTGCTTGGTAGGCTTGTAGGATATAGATGTTGAGTCAGAAGATGTGAAGCAGTAGGAGAAAGCAAGGAGAGATCCACCAAGGATGAGGAAAAAACCTCCAAACCAACCCATAAAGAGAGCTTCACCAAACTCCCATCTTGGAACAATGTCTGGGATAGACTCATCCCAAAACTCCTGAACAGTGTCATAAGCCACCCAGGAGACTGGAACTAAAGCACTTAGTCCTGAAGCCCAAAGCATGATGCCTCCTAGAAGTAGGAGTCGATTCTTCAGCTCCTGATTTCCTGCTCCAAATTTCACACATTGTAAACCAGGGCTGGAGATGACAAGTCCAAGCATCCCAGAACCATTGGATATGAACATTAAAATCCTTGAAATTCTGAGCTCCGATGAAAGAGCCAGGAACGAATCAAAGTCCTTGCATTGCATTCCTCCTTCCTCTTGGACAACGCAGGTCTGCCAGAGTCCCATAGTCCAGTTCTCTAATTCATTTAAATCTAGATTCAAGTTTTTCCAGAGAGGCACATATGTAGTCACACAGGACAGAATCCATCCAGTGAAAGACAAAAAAGTTCCTCCAAACTGTACGTAAGTTCTTGTGGCCAAAGCCATACTTGATTTATTCCTTGAAAGAGTTTTTGTAAGTACACCCAAGCAGCTATCTGGTGTCTTGCAGTTGATAGTGAACTAATAATCGTGGCTTCTAGCTACAGGGTATATAAGCTTTAGACTTTAACCCATGAGTGGCCTCGAAACAAGGTTTTGTTCTTACAAAAGATAGTGTTTCATATAGATGGGGGAGGAATTCCTGGCAGCTAGGAGTTAAGTTTATGATAAGCATTTGATCTGTTACCTTTCAATTTGCTGAGTAAAATTATATCCCAATGCCTGATGATTACTAGCCAGTGGGTGAACAAAGAAAGCTCTATGACCCCTCACCCTAAAACACAACAGTAATCATTGTGCTTCAATATGGATTAATTAGATTTTAAAGGGTGATAAAAGCCTTCTCTGTGTGTAACAGGACTTCATTGTAATATGTGTACCTGACAATCAGGCATGTAGAAATAAGCCGTGCATAAAAATGGAACATGAATGGAAAGTTTTTGTGCATCAAATGAGGACACATTGAAACTTTTACTAAATGAAGTGGCTTGTATCTTTTCATAAAGAAGGTTTTGTTTTTGGGCTAAGGTTATTACACATGTTAAAAAGCCTACAAAAGGAGTCACACAAGAATCTATTCATAGTAACGTGGGTGACACGTTAGCTGTTCAGAAATTTGCAACCAGTCTAAACAGAGCAATAGTGAGAAAGTTAGGATTACTTTTTTGGCTCTGTGTATATGACATTCGTGATCTGAGCTTCCGTCATATATACCAACATGGCTACAGACTCTCATCTAGCAAATCATATGAAGTGATGATTCAATGCGTATATTGAACAAGTATGCTGAATATAAGTCCAAAATGGATTGTGCCCAACTGAAAAAAAAGTTATTAAAAAGTTATAAAACAACTAAAATAATTTTTAGAAATTAAAGTACAGCCATCGTCAAAAGAAAATAAACGGAAGTACAAATGATTTTTCTTTTATATTGTTTATTCATAGTTATGGTAATTTGAACATTGTCTTATCTTCACATACTATCCTAGAGAACTCTTGGTTACTAGAAAATATATTTATAATAAATACTGACGGTATGGTAATATTAAAGTTGATTCAGGACTCCTTTATAAAATGAATATGAATAATTTTCAGTCAGTTACTTATGGTTGATTTTTGGTAAAATGTTCTCATTTTGGTCTTTAAATATCTAAAACAATAACTATTGAAGATGAGGCCTGAAAAAGTCATGTTCATATTCAAATTGCATGTGTTTGTTGAGATATATGATCCAAATTTCACACAGATAGATGGATATAGTTTGTAGGTGTGCGACTATAACTAAATAAATTTTATGCTTATATTTGTCTCATTGTAACATCCTTAAAGTTACAAAGCCACAACATATTACTTTGTAATAAAACAGAACTGCCAAGTGCACCTGGGATTTCAGTGGTCAAGGAGCTTTCATCTTATGTAAAGGTCTTACTTTCAGCCTCATAATAGAATATTTGTTCTGGAAAAGGTATCCCTGACAGAGGATAGACTTTCTGTGGAAGTAATGCAAGGGGTAACATGATACAAACGTATGTAACAAGACAGAAATGGGGAATAAGTCATGACATTTCTTGGCTGACAATGGAGGAATTATCAAGGTAAATCAGTCGAAAAATTATTCTCTTTACCTGTTACTTATCAGCCTAGGATTAAGTGTGCTGAGAGATGTCTGTAAAGTGGATCATGTAGACATGTATAGAAGCTAAGCTCTTGCAATTGTCTTCAGAAAAACAAAATTGGTGGCAATACTAGATCAATTTGAAAGCAATTAAATTACATTTTAATCATTCAAATTATAATGTCTACAAAACCTAACACATGGTACATTAACCTTATCTGTACACTGTACGTCCAGTATTATAAAGAGCATGTTTCCTAAAGTGGAAAAAATGTGTAATTATATTATTAGTGTAATTATAAGCTCTCAAGATGTTTTTTTTCCATCTCCAGTAGATGTTAAAATTTCCACTGAGGTGTTTTAACCACTCATTTGCTAGTCATCAGAGTCAGATCAAAGTCTTTGAAAAAAGGAGAGGAATACAAATGCCATAATGCATGGTGAAGTAATATTTCCATAGTGTCAACATAATACAATTTATCATGCCTACATGAGATTGCCAAACAGTGTCCAAGAAACACTGGTATCAAGTGCCTAAACAAAGCAATAGTTGGTGCAAACATACAGTACTATGCAAAAGTTTTAGGCAGGCGTGGAATGCTGCAAAGTAAGAATGCTTTAAAAAATGAGAAGTAATAGTTTATTTTTAGAACCAGAAAACATACCACAGAAAGGTGCAAACCATACAGTAAGTATCTAAAATAGAGCTGTATTGCACAAAATGCATGAAACCACCTAAAACCACACAGAAAAGGTTGGGGATCCCAAAAAATTATATTGTCTGGAACCCCCTCCTCAGCGAGGAGATCATAAGTAGATCCTAATGTATAAAGAATATGTATACATAACAATATACGCCAAAGAAATGGGTTCAAAAATTACCAGTTGAATAAATTAGCACCAAAATACAAACATAATTCCTGATATAACAAATAAAGAATATATGTTGCTGAACCCCATGCAGCTTCCTCAGGGATATGTAGTGAAACACATTATGTCCATTATATAGAGAGAAATAATACATTACATAGATAACACAAGTTATGAAGGAACTCAGCAGGGAGGTTATTCCAAACATACTAACTACAGATTCCAAACTAACTAACTACAGATCTTTTGTGGTTGTAGACTTGCTCAAATAGTTCTGTCTCTTCATGCAATCCTAGACAGACTTGATAATGTTGAGATCAGGGGTGTTAATTAGTGCTGAGCGAATCAAATCCATATTTCCTGGCAATTCGTGGAAACAAATCAGTTTTTCTAAAATGGCTGCTGCACGTGTTAAAAAGTGAAAATAAGAAGCCCAGGAATGAAGGATCACCCATAATGGCGTGCAGCCAGCCAATCAGCAGATAGCCATCCCCTGTGATTTCATAGCCCTATAAAAAGCCTCATCATGCCTGGTCTCTCCAATTTTACTGTGAACTTAGTGCAGGGAGAGATGGGATAAGTGCTAGGGACAGTGATTCAGAAAGACTTTATTTGTAAAATTTTACTTTGGAACAGTTTGGGGACAGTATGGGGAGATAATAGGGAGATCATAGGGAGACTTTATCCACACTTTAGGGAGAGCATAGGGATAGTACAGGAGCTAATAGAACAATGCCCCCCTTGTTTAATAGATAAGCAATATTATTACACCTTGATGCACTAATTGGGGTGAAAAAGCCATTTAATACTACTGCTATTGTGTTGTCCATATTGTTTTATACATACATAATTCTCTCATGTTTTGATTCTGTAATTGGGGTGCCATATTTGGTTTTACACCTTGTGCTATAGATAAGGAATTCCATTAGGCTATGATTCTATAATTGGGGTGAAATAGCATTCTAATACTACTGTTTTTGGGATGTTCACATTGTTTTTTTACATAAGTAATTCCACTAGGCCTAATACTACTGCTATTTTACACTTTCTGTTACTGTACAATATGTCTGACAGACAGGTGCCAGGGAACAGACAAAAACGTCATTTCTATTAGAGGAAGCTACTCTAATTGGGGTCATATCATCAGTTTGAAGACTCACTGGATAGAATAAAACAAATTCCATTTAGCAGATACCACAATATTTTTTATTTTATTGATTACTGAAGGAGGAAGGGATTATGATGAGACAATCTAACATGTCCATAAACTTTCATTTACTAGACCTATGCCACAATACTGTCCTTTTGGCAAATACACTACTCACAAAAAGTTAGGGATGTTTGGCTTTGGATGAACATAAAATGTACTTTAACCTTTACAGGTGAAATTAATGTGATCTTCTCTACATTTTTAAATGCACATGTCCAACTGTTCAATGTCTCAGTACTTTTTGCACAACTTGCTGTTCTCTAACAAAGAGCTTAACAGCAAAATTCACAACAGGTGTTTGATCCATGAATTGGCCAATAAATTTCCCGGTTCAATTAGAATTGGTATTTTAACAGTCCTCCTCATCATGCGGTTCACATTTTGACATCATGAGACCAATACGACACCTAACAATTGATCAACAGTTCCTCGCCATCGCAAGACTTCAAGCAGGATGTTCTCAGACAGAAGTGGCCACTGAGCTTAGAGTGTCATCAGCAGGTTGCTTGTGAACAATGCCCTCCAGACACATTTAAGGGAGGCGAGAGGCACCCAAGTGTCACGTCAGACCATTCGAAACCATTTAAATCAGCGTGGTCTGCATGCTAGACGACCTGCGAGGGTACCAGACCACTCCATCAGGCACAGGCATCATCGTCTTGCATGGGCCAGGGAAAATCTACACCGGATCACACCGGACCAGTGGGCCTCAGTACTGTTCACTGATGAGGGTCTATTCAAGCTGAGAAGAAATGATAGGTGCCAACGATGTTGGAGACATCAAGGAGAACACTATGCATCAGCCACTGTTGTCACCAGACGAGCCTTTGGTGGTGGTGTTGTTACAGTGAGGGCAGGTGTCTCTAGTCAATACAGATCTGCCCTACACTTTGTGCATGGTATACTGGCAAGCCCCTTACACTTGAATAACATCATTAATCCAGTCATTGTGCCTCTGCTTAAACAACACAGGTCTAATTTTATCTTCATGGACCACAATGCAGTTGCAGAACCTTAATGACCTGAGGACCAACCCTTCAAGAAGAGTGCCTCAGCAGAGAATAAGTTGACTTGTGAACAGCAGGAGACATCGTTGTCAAGCTGTAATTGAGGCTCGAGGCCACATGACAAGTTATTGAGACATTGACATTTTTGTGGGGGTATACCCACCACTGTTGACTTTTCTTTCAATAAATTGTTTGAGAAGAAGAAATGAAAATTGCTGCTTCTACTTAAATGCCCTACTTTCATTATATATAGTCACTGTAGCTTGAACTTTTTACCTTTTTTCATACATTTCACCCAATAGCCAAATATCCCTAACTTTTTGTGAGTAGTGTATTTGGCTAGTATGTGCCTTTAATGTTCTGTGTTAAGAAACGTTGCTGTCCATGATGTTTTATTGTACGTTAATAGAAAAAAATAGACATTCTAGAGATGTGCGAATTGATTCTATGAATTCAGAATTTGTGCCGGGGAGTGATGTTTTTTTACATGGGACTGCATGTTAGAGTGGAGTGATGTTGTTTACATGGGACTGCATGTTAGAGGGGAGTGATTATCTTTACATGGAACAGTTTGTTGGAAGGGAGAGATGCTCTTTACATGGAGCTCTACAATGAAGGGAGGGAGAAGAATGGTTATTTACAAATTTGCTCATCTCTAACGTGCAGTATCATAAGATGGCAGGGTTAAAATGTGTTTTGGCGGTAGCATTAACTGTAAGCATGCTGTACATATTGCCTCTGTGTTCAGCCAGTTTATATTAAAGGTAATGTAACATCAGAAAACGACATCATATTAACCCTTTCAGCGGAGGTTTTTTTTTCCGTTTTCGTTTTGCGCTCGGTGCCTTCATACAGCCATAACTTTTTTATTTTTCTGTTCACATAGCTGTATGAGGGCTTGTTTTTTGTGGGACAAGTTTTACTTTCCAACGCCACCATTCAATATTGCATATGGTGTAGTGGGAAGCGGGAAAAAAATTTCAAATCGGGTGAAATAGCAAAAAAAAAACGCGATTTTGCTACAGTTTTACGGGATTTTATTTACGGGGTTCGATGTTCATTAAAACTGATCAGTTACTTTCATTCTACTGGTCAGTACGAATCCAGCGATAACTAATATGTATAGTTTTTCTTGCATTTTGATAGTGATAAAATTATAAAGTTGGAAATTTTTTTTTGGCAAATCTTGACACCTATAACTTTTTGGTATTTATGTGTACGGTGCTCTATGAGGACTCATTTTTTGCGGGGAAATCTTTTCATTGATACCATTCTGGGGTGTGTATGACTTTTTGATCGCTTTTTATTGAATTTTTTTTTAGAAAAAAAGTGACAAAAAATGGCGAATCGGCCATTTTGACGCTTTTTTCCATTTTGCTGTTTTCCGTACAGGAAAGACATTTTTATATTTTTATAGTATGGGCGTTTTCACACGCGGCGATATCCATGATGTGTATTTTTTTTATTTTTTTACTATTATTTTTATTTTGGGAAAAGGGGGGTGTTTTGAACTTTTATGTTTTTTTAATTCTTTTTTTTTTAAACTTTATTTAATTTTTTTACACTTTTTTATAGTTCCCATAGGGAACTATTACAAGCAATCATCTGATTACTTATATCATAGACTGCAATGCATTAGCATTGGAGTCTATGATGATTTTACTGCTTTCCTATGGAGCCCTATTACACAGAAGGGCTCCATAGGAAAGTCTATGCAGCAGTCTCTTGTTATTGACTATGACAGGGGCTGCTGCATACATACTCCGGTTCCCCCGATCGCCACAAGGCGGAGCCGGAGTAAGACCGGAAGCACGAGCTTTTAGCCCTCAGATGCCGTGGTCAGGATTGACCGCGGCATCCAATGGGTTAAATGTCCGCGATTGGCATTACTGCCGTCGCGGACATCAGCCGCGGGTGTCTGCTGTATAAATCAGCAGTTCACCCGCGGCCATGACGCCCGTTCTGTTCAGGAGCGGACGCCATCTTTAAACATGCGCCCAGCGCCGTACTAGTACGGTGCTGGGCACGAAGGGGTTAGAAAGAAACTTATCTATAAACTTTTTTTTTATTTTTAGGCGTTTTTCTTAGATTTATGTATTGGTATACATAAAAATCTTTAAATATTGAGTGTGACACCGGAAAATCTTAGCAGATTAAACTGCTAAACCACACACAATAACTTGTAGGGCTAGCTCAGCTGAATGCAATATTACCTTGCACTTAGCAATCCATTGCTTCCTTCTGGAGAAAAGCTACTTTAATCCATATGCAAATGAACAGTGGTTGTCCGAGATTTTGATATTTATGAGCTATGCTCAGTATAGATCAATATCCGATCAGCAGTTTGAAGAGCCCACAGCACCCTGGTGAGTGCTGTGGCCACTTCCTAGGCCAGTGACATCACGTTCATCAGTCACATGGACTAGGAGCAGCCCAGTCTGTGAGAATGTGAGCACCACAACTTCATCATGTGAGCATCATCAACTTCATCATGTGAGCATCATCAACTTCAGGTAGCTCACCACAACAGCTGACTAGCTGTGGTGTTGGGATTCAGATCTCCACCAATCAGATATCGATGACCTATCCTGAGGATAGGTCATCAATATTAAACACACTGAAAACCCCTTTAAGTGCACTGAGAGCAGACTCATGACAATCTGTGCACCCTTGCTCCTCTTGCTTCCTCCACCACCCCCTCCCTCTTAATTGATAGGGCCAGATCCTTGCTTGACTGACCCTGTCAATTAAGGAGAAGGAGGGGCTATCAGAGGAAGCAGTCTTTAGATGCCTCTGAAACGTGACAAGGTTGTTACATTACTGCCGTTTTTATATTATCATTATTGATAGAGCATTTAATGCTCATTCTTTCCAGATTAAAATGTAATTGCATAAAGGAAGAACTTTCCCCTACATTGCGTCTAACCGCAGTAACTTCAATAGAGCTTCTTGTCTGCCTTCTCAGGATTCAACAATGAGTTATTGATGGTGAACCTGATGGAAGCGTGACCTTGACAACTGTATGAGTGAGGAAGGAGAGGTTAGACAATGGGTCACGTGTAAGAATAGACTGGAAGAAATGCAAGAGATGACTAATCTTTAAATATATATATCCACTTTACTTACTATATAGCAGTTATGCTTTTTTACTTTTTTCACATATTCACCCCATGTTCATGTGTCATGGCTTATCTAGTGCTGCTGCCATTTTTTGTTTAGTATTTAACTAGCCAGCAGGTAGCTTGCACCTGACTTTCATCTGCAGGAGGTGCTGTTTTTTGTCATTTTGTATATATAGAGGAAGACTGGCCTCCTCTGGGGAATTTAGCACTCCTGTTCAGACTGGTGCAGCTTCTGACCGGGTAAGATGTTCCCCTGATATGGGCCTGCCGGTTTATACAGGATGCAGGTCAGTGTTAGTGTAGGACTCATCCGATTGGAAGCCACCTTGATCGTTGGTGGATGAGCCCGACATATTTATGATCATGTATATGCGCTAAGCGCTTCCACTTTACTTACTATATAGCAGTTATGCTTTTTTACTTTTTTCACATATTCACCCCATGTTCATGTGTCATGGCTTATCTAGTGCTGCTGCCATTTTTTGTTTAGTGTTTAACTAGCCAGCAGGTAGCTTGCACCTGACTTTCATCTGCAGGAGGTGCTGTCTGTTTTTTGTCATTTTGTATATATATATATATATATATATATATATATATATATATATATATTTTTTTTTTTCCCCCCTGGATTCTGAAAAAATAAATGAGAGCACATAGATATTAACTCAAAATGGTAGCATTATCTGATCAGTAGAGGTCCAACACCCAGAATCCCCACTGATCAGCTGTTTGAGAAGACAACAGCTCTCACAGTAGAGTCACTGCCTTCTCCAGCTTTTCTTAGGCTGTGTGATGTCACATTAATCTGTCACATGGCCGAGGTGCAGCTGAGCTAAATAGGGCTGGGCTGTGATACCAAGCACAGCCACTATACTATGCTTGGTATCACAGTGCTTGGTTTGCTGAGAGTAGCACAGTGCCATAGTGAGCACCGATGCCTTCTCAAACAGCTGATCAATGGGGGCCCTTGATGGTGGACCCTCACCGATCAGATTCTGATAACCTATGCTGAGGATCAGTTGTCAGTGTAAAACTCCTGGAACTTGTTTTGAAGTTAAACGTTTGGCCCTCATTGTGGCTGTAGTTCACCTTGATCGAATGACAGCAGAAACAATTTATCAGATTCATAATGAATGACAAAGCTGATCTGCCACATAGTCATTGCTGTTTTGTTTTTTTGCACAGATAGCACTGCCACTGTACAGTCATGGCCAAAAGTTTTGAGAATGACACAAATATTATATTTTCACATGATCTGCTGCCCTCTGGTTTTTATGTGTGTTTGTCAGATGTTTTTATCACATACAGAAATATAATTGCAATCATATTATGAGTAACAAAAGCTTATATTGACAGTTAGAATGAGTTAATGCAGCAAGTCAATATTTGCAGTGTTGACCCTTCTTCTTCAGGACCTCTGCAATTCTCCCTGACATGCTCTCAATCAACTTCTGGACCAAATCCTGACTGATAGCAGTCCATTCTTGCACAATCAATGCTTGCATTTTGTCAGAATTTGTAGGTTTTTGTTTGTCCACCCGTCTCTTGATGATTGACCACAAGTTCTCAATGGAATTAAGATCTGGGGAGTTTCCAGGCCATGGACCCAAAATCTCTATGTTTTGTTCCCTGAGCCATTTAGTTATCACCTTTGCTTTATGGCAAGGTGCTCCATCATGCTGGAAAAGGCATTGTTGATCGCCAAACTGCTCTTGGACGGTTGGGAGAAGTTGCTCTCGGAGGACATTCTGGTACCATTCTTTATTCATGGCTGTATTTTTAGGCAAGACTGTGAGAGAGCCGATTCCCTTGGCTGAGAAGCAACCCCACACATGAATGGTTTCAGGATGCTTTACAGTTGGCATGAGACAAGACTGGTGGTAGCGCTCACCTCGTCTTCTCCGAATAAGCTGTTTTCCAGATGTCCCAAACAATCGAAAAGGGGATTCATCAGAGAAAATGACTTTACCCCAGTCCTCAGCAGTCCACTCCCTGTACCTTTTGCAGAATATCAGTCTGTCCCTGATGTTTTTTCTGGAGAGAAGTGGCTTCTTTGCTGCCCTCCTTGAGACCAGGCCTTGCTCCAAGAGTCTCCACCTCACAGTGCGTGCAGATGCACTCACACCTGCCTGCTGCCATTCCTGAGCAAGCTCTGCACTGCTGGTAGCCCGATCCCGCAGCTGAAACACTTTTAAGAGACGGTCCTGGCGCTTGCTGGTCTTTCTTGGGTGCCCTGGAGCCTTTTTGGCAACAATGGAACCTCTCTCCTTGAAGTTCTTGATGATGCGATAGATTGTTGACTGAGGTGCAATCTTTCTAGCTGCGATACTCTTCCCTGTTAGGCCATTTTTGTGCAGTGCAATGATGACTGCACGTATTTCTTTAGAGATAACCATGGTTAACAGAAGAGAAACAATGATGCCAAGCACCAGCCTCCTTTTAAAGTGTCCAGTGGTGTCATTCTTACTTAATCATGACAGATTGATCTCCAGACCTGTCCTCATCAACACCCACACCTGTGTTAATGGAGCAATCACTGAAACGATGTTAGCTGGTCCTTTTAAGGCAGGGCTGCAATGATGTTGAAATGTGTTTTGGTGGATAAAGTTCATTTTCTAGGCAAATATTGACTTTGCAAGTAATTGCTGTTAAGCTGATCACTCTTTATAACATTCTGGAGTATATGCAAATTGCCATTATAAAAACTGAAGCAGTAGACTTTGTAAAAATTAATATTTGTATCATTCTCAAAACTTTTGGTCATGACTGTAGAGACCATGAAAGAACTGCTCGGGTTATACATTTAAAGTAAAACTACGGCCAAAGTTAAAAATCCAGCTTTTGCTCATGGATGAAGAGATCAAGATATTCCCATACAGTTACTTCTATGTTCCTCTTGATCAGAAGCTCACACAGGGTCTTATTTCTGGCTGCTCCTGCACTCCGCTTACTCCTACCAAGTCCTCAGCAGCAGGAGACTGTCCAGGAGCACTAGTATATGAAATAACATATGGTCTAAGCCAGTGATGGCAAACCTTTTAGAGACCGAGTGCCCAAACTGCAACCCAAAACCCACTTGTTTAATACTGCACTCCAGTATAGTATATCTTCCATGTACTTTATCATTTATCTATAATATCCTGCCTATATTCAGTGCACTGTCTGTGCTGTTCATAGTGCGCGCTGCGCTGATGAGGGGCAGGAGAAGTCTAAAGCATATTGGTACACCACAGACTTTTTCCAGGGCGTGGGTACTCACAGAGTGTTCTAAGCTATAGATAACTGAAGGGGTCTTATCATGGTAAATACATTTATATGCTTGAAGATGAGATCACCAAGAATTACTGTTTCCTTATCTTTACAGTGTTGGCATTTGTAATGTAGTACATCTCACAATATTATAGTATCTGAATGTTCCTGTTCACTGACAGCTGTTTCTTAAAAAGTTGCAGAACTTTGCATGAATGAACATTTTTGCTTAAAATGTGTACTTTGCTTCTTTGAGCCAATGCTGTAAGAAAAGGCCTGAGGCCAGTAAGTCTTATGTTATTAGACATTTAATGTTGCTCCTCTTACAGTGTTTGCTATGCACTATTGAAGCAGGATTAAGCTAATGTACCAGAGAGGTTACTGACATTGTGCTGCTTTTTACGCTATGTTTTTCTGCAGGATAATGCTGTCATTAAAGGGCTTCTCCAGCTTTTTACCCCCTCCATAGTGGACCTGTGGAAGCATATTTGCCTGCTCCCCAACATTTGATTGCAACTCCTTTGGTCCACTGTGCTCCAGTCCCTGCTTGTAAACTTCTAACTAGCATGGACGGGGTTCATATCTGCCACAGTGACCGGCTCCTGCGGTGAGGTGACCCAATATGTGACCCAGTTACTCATTCCCACTGCTTTTCTGGCAGTAAGAATGAGTCACTTGGTATGATTGTCCACCTGCACTGGACACATGAGGTGGATGTGTATCACGGTGTGGTTCACTGTGACAGTTGTGGCCGTGTAGGCTGGCTGCATGCTCTCAGGTGAGACCACAAACAAGAGCAGATGGCAAAACCCGCCGGGTCAGCAGTAAGGGGCTACACCCAGTAAGACACAAGACAGACAGACTAACCTCCTGGGTGAGCAGAAAGGGGCTACACCTAGGGTGACCAGACGTCCTCTTTTTCCCGGACATGTCCTACTTTTGAGACCTAAAAAAATGTCCGGGGGGGATTTCAAAATCGTCTGGGATTTTGTTCGACCGCCTCAAACTGTTTGAGTCAAACATTATATACATGTATTATGTTTGACTCAAACAGTTTGAGGCAGTCGAACAAAATCATTTTAACTGTTAAAATGGCCTTTTGGGATTAAAAATAAAAAAAAAAACCTCACCTTTTCCACTTGTTCGCGCAGCCGGTGTCTTCTTTCTACTTTCCCCTTGCAGGACCTGCAAAAAGACCTTCGGTGACGTCACCGCGCTCACCATGTGGTGAGCGCGGTGACGTCACCAAAGGTCCTTTTGCAGATCCTGCAAGGGGAAAGAAGAAAGAAGACACCGGCTGCGCGAACAAGTGGAAAAGGTGAGGGTTTTTTTTATTTTTAACCCCTAAAGGCCATTTTAACTATTATTTTCTGTTATAACCATGTTATAACGGAAAATAATAAAGGGAAGTTCGGGTCCCCATTCCCTGGGGTATAGTGTAATGCCCCCCCCCCCAAAAAAAGGTGTCCTCCTTTTCAGAAACCCAAATCTGGTCACCCTAGCTACACCCAGCAGGGCACAAGATGGGCTGACCGCAAGCCCCACAGCTCACAGATAGATATAGCTGGATTAACAAGGGCACCTGATAAGCCACGCCCAGGAACAGACTAGGGAAAGTTAACCCCATCAGAACCAAACAGGGAGGGGAGCCTGCATGAACAGAGAAGTGAACACACAGGCTGCAGTACTGGATGTTGCCCCTGGCAACAAGCATACATGGAGTCCACCACAGCCAGTACGCCAGAGCACAAACAACCCGTAACACAAAAAGAAATGCAGCCATACTCAGGCCCTGTTCACACACAAGGCCACAGCCAGCACACATCACAGAACCAGCATACATGGGAACACCCACAGTCAGTATACAAAGTGCATGCAGCCAGCCTGCACGGCACCTCAGAGATGCAGACGAAGGAAGCCACAGACACAGGGCACAGTTCAGACACTACACCGCAGCCAGCACGCAGTCCCAAGCAACTAGCATACATAGGTGCCAGCCTGTAGCCAGTATGTGAGTGAGTCTGCAGCCAGAATGCACAGCACCAGAGACAGGAACTGCACAGAGATACAGACACACAAGACACCACAGCCAGCAAGCAGCCCCAAGCAACCAGCATATACAGGATTCAGCCTGCAGCCAGTACGCGAGAGGGCATTCAGCCAACCTACACAGCCACAACTGTCACAGTGTACCGCACCGAGACATTGTAGGAAGGAATCACAAAAACACCAGAGGGTGCCACAACAGCAATACCTAGACATACCTAGGAACATTTTTAAAAAATATTATTCCAATTAAAACACTAAATTTTATATTCCTCTGTTAGCAAGATAATCGGGAGACAACCTCTTTAAGAAATTTTAGGGGTTTAGTGCTATATGACAATTACAATATATGTATTGTGTTCTGCTAACATATTTCTGCAGTTTTAACTGTATTATACACTGCATAAAAAATATTTTTTTCCAGCTTAATATATTTTTCACCCAATGTTTACAAAGGTAAATAAGAATTGCTAGGTGGAACACACCACAAATAAACGATTTGGCGTCTCACATGAATAAGCAGGATTAACCCCCAGTGACTATTGCATTCCATTCTTGGCTGGCACTATACCATCTTCCTTGGTCACAAGTGTCAGTTCTTTGTACTATCACGTGTAAATAAGGAGGCAGTAAGCCAGATCTCTCAGTACTATATGACATGACCTTCTGACTAGGACAACACGGAACAGATAAGAAGAAATAAGTTAAGAGGAAAATATAATTAATTATAATTAAGTATTATGTAAACTGGAGGTTTATATAAAGGCATGACATGGTTACTTAGTATGGTATTACATACAGTCCATGTAGAAACACAGCTACTGAATCTGTAATATGTACCTTGTGTTGGATGTTGAAACTATACCAAAAATACGCCATGTGTGACCTCAGACAAAAATATACAGTCCCCAATAATACAAGAATTAGTTATTTTACAGTAGTCAGAGAAGTTACGGTACTTCTACATATCTTAACCTCTTAATGGCTAGCCTTAAAAAGGCCTTAATAACCAGAAAAAAATTTTGTTTATTTATTTTTGCATTACAGCAGCCATAACTTTTTTTATTTTTTTCATTTACATCGCTGTCTGGGGCCTTGATTTATTGAGGAAAAATGTTATTTTTGGCATTGTTCAGGGATACATATAAATTATGGTGTAGTTTAAATTTTTTTTTTTTTTTTTGCTGATGCAGAAATATAGAAAAATAAATTTTACTTTTTTTTTTAAATTTTTTACGCTGTTCATTTTAAAACTTTTTTAGTACATTATTTATTACATTTTATATCCCATTATGGGATTAATGTTTTATAACTTTAAGAGGACCTTTCACCGCTCCTGTCATGCCTGTTCTAATAGCTTCATGCATCCCCCATGTAATAACACTTCTGGAGCATCCATTCTTATGGCTCTATGTTTTGCCATCCCTTTATTATTTCTACTAGAAGTTATAAATTTATTACTAGCAGTCTGCAGTAAGAGTACAGAGGGGTGGTAACAAGTTGGGGGGAGGGGTGTACCTGCACGGACTCACTCTATCCAATAAGTGCTGCCATTGTCAGACTATGCAGGTACACACCCCCAACTGGTTACCGCCCCTCTGTACCCTTACTGCAGACTGCTAGCAATTCATTCATAACTTCTAGTAGAAATAATAAAAGAATGGTACATACATAAGAATAGATGTTCCAAAACTAGCATGCCCTAACAGCAGGCTTACAGTGCAGACAGCCCTGGAGTCCTTCATAGGTCCCCAGGGATGACTGTGCATCACACCCCCAGATACAATCTGGTTAATGGGAAAACTGGTGACCCAATCGCAGGGGGAGTACCCTTTGACAATACTGCAGAATCATCAAAGGTTTAACAGCTGGGCTGAAGCTTCATCTGACCTTGGCTGTTAAGCAGGAGCCAGTGCTTGGAACACAGGCTGTTAGTAACAGCTAGTTCTTAGCGCTGGAGCTCTGCAGCAACCATTTAACCTCTCCCATCTGCAGCAACACCAAAAGATGTTGCTGCAGAAAGGGATCATGTACCTCCCACCATCAAAATGTACAGCGCTGTACTTGGTAAGCTGCGAGAAAGGAGTACCACACTCTCCTCAAACAGTTAATTGGTGAGGGGAGCAGAGCAAAGGTCATCAATATATCATTTTTGGAGAACTCCTTTAATGGGAATGTCCCAATAGACAACCTCTTTTCAAAATCAGTTTTTATCACAGGGGGAAAAGTATCACACACCCAGGGGTGCAGCACCAATGAGGCCAGGTGAGGCGATCACCTCAGGCAGCACCAGGTAGGGGAAAGAGAGGGGCAGCCGAAGGGCCATGGGCAGAAAGGAAGGGGTTAGGTTAAGAAATTGGTATTGGAGAGGGCAGGGGCGCCATTTCAGTTTTTAACTCAGGCAGCAGAAAGGCTGGGTGCACCCCTGCACATAGAACCTTTTCAAATGAATGTCTGATCACTTGATCTGCAGTAGAGTCCTCCTGAGAGAGATCTGTGCTTTCTAGCAGCTCTTTAGCTATTGGCCCCAGTTTCAAAGTAAACATAACATTTATGGTGGGTGCCAGGGGCATAGCTATAGGGGAAGCAGGGAAAGCGGCTGCCGCGGGGACCGAACTCAGAAGGGGCTCACCCGGGAAGAGGACTACAAGATTTTACTGTAAGGGCCCCCTTAACAGTATTATAAAATTAATTACAATGACACTGTAGGAACCGTATGGAGCTGCTTCCAAGCCTTGCCTGAGAGAGCCATCTTGGCTAGCCACAGGAGTGAGGGTTGCACAGGAGGAGGGGGTTGTGAAAAAGTTGCTGAGGGGGAGTCCATTCAAAAATTTGCTGTGGGGTCCAGTCATTTCTAGTTACGCCATTGGTGTGTGACTACAAATATGACCTTAACGTTCTTGTGAAACCCATCCACTAATACTGAGAAATGCATTCATTTTATTTTTATAAAAATACATGCTTCTATCTCTTGTTTGTATTAAATTTCAAGACTAAAATACAAAACAAGATTAGGTGATTAGAGAATGAACATGTGCTGTGACAGATAATGCATCAACCATAACAATGACAAGCGCACTAGCAATAATAGATACATGGGTGGATAAAAATGACTTCATTAGAGCAGGTTGAGTAAATGCAAAGCCTCAGAGTGCACAATTCTCACAAAAGTCCCTAGCGGACCATATCGAAATTAAGAGTACAAGTAGGAAAACTGTATAAGAGCAAAAAAAAGAAGAATAAAGAAAAGAAGAAGAGAAAAAAAAGGAAGGTGGAGGAAAAGGCTAATTTATTTGTGTATCCTAGGTGGGGCTGCTCCATAGGATGCACCATCTCTCTACCATAATGTCTCCTTGTCTCAGTCTCTTGTTTCATGGACCGTCCCTGAGATTTCAGAGCTGACAGAGATAACACAGGGGAAGCCAGATTTGCTAACACCAGTCACAGAGCAGCTAAAATCTATTTGCATATTATACAGTGTATGTATGTGTATATATACACACACTTTACTATGATTTTAAGTAGTTTTGAAATTATATATATTATATTATATATTATATTATATATATTGCATGATCCAGGCTCTGTAAGTTCACCTACACACCAAACAGGCCTATGAAATACTGACAGTGCTCAGCACAACTCAATTAAAAGTCTAAGACTAACGTCTCTGTGAGTCTTTTCACTGGTTTTAAATTACACACCCAACACTGCTTCAGAATTGTCACAGAGTATAAAAATAGATGTATTTATAAAGTAAATGTGATATGCATGGGAAATTGCATAGGCCCAGAAACACACAATTGCAGAAGCACGCTTAGCATGAATAAGTGTGAAATAAATAAGTTTGCAAATGGACTTGAGCAAATTGATTCTAAATGAGTCAGATTAATAATTTCCCAATAATTCAACTTCCAAATGAAGCCGAAGTTTTCAATCACACAAAACAGCCCCCACCAGTTTACATTTCAAATTCAGTACACTAGAGAGTGAAACCAAGCAGGGAAGATGAAGAATCACACTGCAGCAAGTTCTGGAGAACCCAGTGCAGAGGATGGCAGTGGTGGTGGCCATGAAGAAGTGTTGTGTCATGCTGTAGCTCCCTGGGGATTGGTCCAGTGGAAATGTAGTATGATTCAATAGCAGCAGTTTCCAAGTGCAGTTCTGTGGCACCAGTAAGGATATGTAGTACTGGCCTAGTGGTAGTCTGTTTATGGGTGTCTTAGCTGTAGTCCCTCACCTCGCAGCAGCAACTGTAGATGCTGGTGGTAGCGGTTCACTCTGCTGTGTATCTTCTCAAGGATTTACTTGAGGCAGAATAATGATTCCCCTCTCTGAGCAGAAGCTCTGACTTGTGGTCCTCTCTACACTAAGTCCTGACAGTAACTTCCCCTCCTGGCAGCAACAGCCCACTCCTAACAAAAGAGAGGGAACAGGGTGGATAGTCCTGTACAAGAAAAATCAGTCGAAGCCAGTTCAGCAGATGAGAGGCTAATCCAGAAACAGGCCAATAAGCAGGTTTAGAGTTCAGGCACAGAGCAAGATGTACAAACATAGCCGGCATATAATATTAGCAATCACAGGTGATATCAATTACTGAGCAGCAAATTTTCTACATTTAAAGGAGTTGTCCCACGAAAAATATTTTACAATTTTCAAATCAGCACCTGGATCTGAATACTTTTGTAATTACATGTAATTAAAAATTTTGTATAGTTACTTGTTATTCATTAAAATGTTCTGTATAGTGCCACTTAATTTCTTATTTATTTGACCTGCTCATTAATAAGGCCTCACATGCTCAGTTTCCAACTGTCTCCTGAGCTGTGATAGGCAGAAAGCTGCAGTGGAATGGACACGCCTCCTGAGCTCCAGCAGAAAACACACTCCCATCTTGATATAAATCTAGCAGAGCGATGGAGCAATGAATGGGGAGATCTCTGGATCCATGTGAGGTACAGGGCTGGTTCTAGCTTTATTAGAAAGAGGTTGTCATTTTTACATTATTCATGGGATAACCCCTTTAACATGTGTATAAATAAGTGTATTTTCTAGCATCACCAGTAGTGTATAATTTGCCACAGCCACTGTACAAGTGTGCATTTTTTCCAAACACCTATTCCAAATTTTCTACAGTTAACAAATATACAAATAAGTGTATTTTCCAGCGTCAACAGCAGTGTACATTTTGCTGCAGACATTGCAAAATAGGGCCTTGAAAATGTATTTTACGAGAGAACGGACGCATGGTGGCAGAGCTTCGTAGGCCGAAATTACATCTCATGCCATCCGCAGCCAGAACGGCACTTTGAAAACTCCCCTTGTTCACATCTGGGTCCCCTGAACATAGAGGATTACCCTGAGGGGCAAATTTTGTTCCTCGGCCGAACTGTCGATTTGCGGCCTGTGGGCCTTCTGAAGCCTCGGCCTTTCCTGTCTCGCCGGGCCGACCGGAAGTGCGGGTGGTGCGCGGAGGAGCGCGACATACAGCAGCGCTTTCCCGACTCCCTGCATCCACAAGAGGTACTTGGGACATCAAGAAACTGTGCCCCCATCCACCAGGACGGCACCAAAAAAGCGCTCCTTCTGCCCTGTCTGAAGTGGTGAGTCAGGGGGGTGCTCCCCTTAGCTAAACAGGCAGCAAGGCCCTGACATTCTCACCCCCCCCAATCATATAAGGAGGCTCAGCTGCCTACCTAGTAAGAGGGGCTCATTTAGAAGTTTTGAGGGGCCCTTGAGATACTCCTCGGCCCTGTAAGATCCTGTGGTCCTGATAGACATATTGGGGAGCTGCAGCTGCTTTCTTGCACCCCCTGTAACACAGCATTGAGAGCCCGTTAGGGTACTGCATACTTCAGGGGCCCACTCCCTCATCTAGAGGCCACGGACAAGGCCTGAATTCTAGCCCTCACCACAGCCTGCTCATATCATGTACATCTAAGTGCCTGATACCATGAAGTCTAACAAATACTGACACGTCTAGCTCCATCCGCGGCATGATGTTTTATTAGAGGTGACCCTTTATCTTTCTACGCCTCCTGCCGCAGCGAAAAACCTTTTCTCTGCTCTATTATCTAACTATATATATACTAAAAACGAAGTGAAGTAGGAAGCAGCACTATCCAACAGTGGGTGCAATTCCTTCAGAGACCGGGGACCAAGGTCTATTGTAAATATGTAGATAAAGGATGGCAGCACTCCAAATTCCATATAATAACAACTGTTATTATATGGAATTGGAATATGGAATTTGGAGTGCTGCCTTCCTTTATCTACATATATATATAATACTATACGCGCTGGAACAAGGCATGCCTGCAAGGTCACAAAAGAAAAAAACGCAGGGCTTTTCCTTATCCTGCCAGACCCTTCCGGAGCTTTTTCGCACCCCACAACCATCAAGCATGGAGCGACCCGTTTCACCAACAGACAGTACCAGTTCACTGTTGCCCTCCGAACCTGAGCCTGCTATCGATCCTCCAGCTCCAGTCTTTGACCCAACTGAACTGTACAACAATATTAAATCACTTTTCACTACAGAATTATCTAAGGCGGTTGCTGACTTCACCAAGCAGATACAGGATCTGAGTTCTAGGGTCTCTGACCTAGAGGAAAAGATAGACAAAGTAGCAGACGCTATGGAGGTTGACAGTACTCGTCTGGATGACCAATTCCCATTCCATATTGCCTGTAAAATTGGTGACCGTGATTATGCAATTAAAGAACTGTCGGAGGGCTTTGAAATCCTACAACGAGAGAGCGTCCCGTTCGACAGGCCTACTGCTCCGGCTCCTCTACCAAGACGGCCTACAAGATCCTGGCATCCACGTCGTTTTCTACCTCCAGCTCTACCGGAACCCCCAAGCCGTTCCCAAGATCCGACATGATTTTGAAATCATCCCTGGTAGATCGTTTATAATGTTGCACCAACATCCAGAACTGAGGAACAGTCAAAACCGTTTGTTTGAGTTGACTGACTATGTCGCTCACTTTACTTTGGTTTTGCACCTACTAGAGTTAATCTGATTTCTGTGATGGTTTATTGTTCTAGTATTTGAACATGCTGGTACCTCTTCCCGCCTCAGGCTGCGCCTGAGGTTCGAGATAGGCGGGTTTTGTGCACCCGATCTGATGTCGCTGGCTGGGGTGGGGAGGTACGCTTTACAAATTATACGCTTAACATATTTGGTCTCTTTTAGCCCCCCTGCACTTGATTATTGGGTAAACCCCGGTGATCAAGGCTGTGGGGTCATTATTATGTTTATATCATTTATCTTTTCCACTTTTATTTGGATGGGATGGTGTCTCGTGGTGTTAAGGGCTGTAGTTGCTGGTCATGATAGGTGACCTTTTTGCAACCGACTTGCTGCTGCGGATCGGGATGGGGGACACACCATTCCATCTATACTGATTTGACTTTTTTACTTTTCTGCAATCGTTCTAGTCATACCATTGGCCTTGTGGGCAGCATTGGATTTAAAGGTTGGGGGCGGGCGCTGGAGCGCACCTGGAAGCCGAGGTTTGCCTCGAAAGACCTGCTTTTCTGATGAGTTTGTTACAAATTTATGGTTAGGGTGCTGCACCGCTCGACTCCTTACCAGTTCTCACGTGATCTGCCTTGTTACATTAATCCGCACTATAATTCTTTCCCTTCCCTGCTTCTTTCCCTTATACATCATTCCTAGACTCACCTTCTATTACTCAGTACTGCTATAAGCTGATTGTCGCGGAGCAAGAGCTCCATGTACTTCCTACGCCTCGTGCGTATCAGGACACGATGCCGACATGTTTGGATCGGCGCATGGCTCCTGACTGTTATTGTTCATCTGGTTCTCCTGAGTCTGTCTATTCGAGTTATTGATCCTTTTGCGCTGGTTCTTTGTGGTCTTTTGTTGGACTCTCCCGGTCTTCCATTCTATTTGTCAGCTCCCCTTCTCTCTTCCACTATGCCCTGGACATGATCATACACCCTTGAGTCTCAGCAGTTTTTGCCTTACTGGTTATGGGTAGAATAATATCTCATAATGTCAGGGGGTTTAACTCTCCTCAAAAAATACGTAAAGCCTTTTTACAATACGATAGGCTTAAACCTGATATTATATGTATTCAGGAATCACACTTTACTCCGACCTCTTGTCCTAAATATTTCCATAATAGATATACTCTATTGTCACATGCACCATTCCCATCTAAAAGCAGAGGCGTAGCCATTTTTATTAAAAACTCTATACCCTTTCAAATTGAGTCCTCCATCATAGACCCTGAAGGTAGATATATTATAGTAGTGGGTTCTTTGTATAATACCGCTATATGTCTGATTAACTCGTATGCCCCCAACAGTCAACCTGTCTCTTTCTTTCGCACCTTGGGGAGTTTGCTGGAACACCACCACCCCTTATCATTTATCTGGTGTGGAGATTTCAATATGACATTTAATGCTCGACTGGATAGATGACTGTTGGAGAGAACATAATGGGTCCCAACGGGGATATACTTACTTCTCCCCCGTACATCACCATTACACCAGGATTGACTGGATTTTAGCTTCCTCGCAGCTCCTCCCACACCTTTTGTATGCCAGACATGTTCCTTGCGTGTGGTCAGACCATGACTTGGTGCTGGCAGAATTCAATCTGGACTCTCCGTCTAGGTGCCCCTTCACCTGGAGACTAAACGAATCACTCCTTACTGATCCTTCTATTGTAGATCGTATAGCTACAGCACTTAGAGACTATTTTGCTATTAATGTATCCTCAGACACTACGCCTGCAGTTAATTGGGCTGCCCATAAAGCAGTTATCAGAGGGATAATTGTGGCGGAGGCGTCTAGATTGAAGAAGGAACGCTCTAAGGTCCAGTCCGATCTGGAATCTAAATTGTTCCATCTGGAATTAGCTAACCAGAGACAGCCCTCCCTTTACCTCCTTTCCTTCTCAAGCGGCAATAGGTAAGTCGGTCTCTGGGTTCGTATATTAGGATACATTTTGACAAATATATAAGAGGTCTGAGTCCATGGTCTATAGATCCATAAGTCATGAGTTATCTCCTTAACTGAATTGTATACTTGTGGTGATGTATGAAGTGTTGATTCCCCAAGTGATACACCAGTCCCACGGATACTCCTGGATACTCATTTGTGAGCATAGACGCCGTGATTATGTAAATCCTGGATATTGTAAATTATGTAATATATGTAAATCACCTTAGTATTTTGATTATGAATAAGTGCGGCTTCCGCGGATATGGATGCTTCCCCTTGTCTTTCCCCTATTTCTTTCCCTTTATTATGACAAATATACCCTATTCTCATGGGATATCTCTTTTGTATATAACACTGACATTTGTATATGTATTTTTTCTTATGCACTAGAGTCTGAAGAAAGCCATTTAGGCCGAAAACGTTTACTATTATTATTGTGCCGTGATTCTGTAATAAACACGAACCTTTTGACTAAATAACCGGAGTTACTGATCTGTCTTTACCTCATCAAAGTCATTAAAGACATGAAACTTCAGTTCGATGCAATCTTGCTGCACCGCACTGAAAAGGCCCTGAGATGGACACAGGCTAAGTACTATAAGGCTACTTTCACACTAGCGTTTTAAAATTCCGGTATTGAGTTCCGTCATAGGGGCTCAATACCGGAATAAAACGCTTCAGTTTTGTCCCCATTCATTGTCAATGGGGACAAAACTGAACTGAAGACAACGGAATGCTCCTGAAAGCATTCCGTTCCGTCTTCAGACCGGAGAACAAACCGCAGCATGCTGCGGTTTGCTCTCCGGTCCAGGCATCCGCACCAAGACGGATCCGGAATGAGCCCCAATGCAAGTCAAAGGGGGCGGATCCGTCTGGTGTGACCACAATGGTAACCGGATCCGCCCTCCATTGACTTTCAATGGAGTTCATTACGGATCCGGCTACACATAGACACATACAGACACAGACATGCACATAAACATACACACACATATAGACATACAAACACACATACATACTTACATGCTCCCGGCAGGTCTTAGGAGCGTCTGAGGGACAGGACGGCGCGCACAGATGACGATTCCACCAGGCGCCCAGCAGAGGGCGCTGTGGGTAATCGTCACCTGTGCGAGCCGTCCTGTCCCTCCGACGCTCCGAAGACCTGCCGGGAGCATGTAAGTATGTATGTGTGTTTGTTTGTCTATATGTGTGTGTATGCTTATGTGTATGTATGTACTGTGTGACGTGTGGGGCCGGAGCGCGGTTCCGGCTCCACACATGTCACTGCGGCAGGCCTGATCCGGCAGCACCCTTCACCTGCCGGATCAGGCCTGCCTCCAGTGTGAAAGTAGCCTAAGTTAGCTAACAAACCTGATAAAATGTTAGCGGCTAAACTTAGGGCCAGGCAACGCTTTAACAACATTTATCAAATTAGAGATCCAGGAGGGTGGGTTACTTCTAATCCAGCCACAATATATCAGCAATTCCATGTTTTTTTTAATCAAAAACTATACTCACCGCCCTCTGACCCCCCCATGGAGGACTCTGCCTCTTTTCTTTCCTCCCTACCTATCCCTACTCTGAGGAAATACATTTAGCTATAGCATCCCTTAAATTGAGAAAATCGCCAGGACAAGACGGATTCTCTGCTTCATATTTTAAGAAATTTAAAGATATATTAATTCCCCACCTTAAGAGCATGTGTAATTATATCCTTCATAAAGGTACATTGCCCCCTGACATGCTTAACGCGTTGATCACGGTCATCCCTAAACCCAATAAAGATCCCCTATGCCCCACAAGTTATCGACCATCTCCCTTCTCAACGTAGACCTGAAGATATTCACTTCTATCTTAGCTAAGCGCCTTAACCATTACTCCCCTACCTTGGTCCATTATGACCAGGTGGGATTTATCCCAGGTAGACAGGTCCCCGGACAATGTCAGGAAGGTCTGTAATATTATCCAGTGGGCGAATACGAAATCGAGACCCTTTTCTTTATTAGCCTTAGATATTGAAAAGTCTTTTGATAGCCTCTCTTGGACATCTCTATCAGGTCATGACTGCTATGGGTATATCGGGGGCATTTTTATATGCTATACAACCTCTCTATACGACTCCCACAGCTTTTCTTAAATTACCCACTGATAACCCTGTCCCCTTCCATATTAACCAAGGCACTCGACAAGGCTGCCCCCTTTCCCCTGCCCTGTTTGCCTTAGCCATTGAACCGTTGGCCATAATGATCCATACCAACCCAAATGTAGCAGGGGTTCAGATTGGCTCACGCGAGTATAAAGTAAGCCTTTTCGATGACTATATGCTCCTTACTATCACGCGTCCCCTGACTACTTTACCCAACTTGATGAACTGTTTGAGTACATTTAGTCGCTTTTCTGGCCTTCGGATCAATGCTAAAAAATCAGAGGTCTTACATTTTAACATACCGCAGCAAGTTAGAGATCTAATATCTCTTAATTTCGGATTTGCACCGAGGGACCATTACCTACCTTACTTAGGGGTCAATCTACCAAAAACCTTAGATTCTATGTTCAAATTGAATTACGCTCGTCTCATTCCTACGCTTCTCCAAGATCTACTCCACTGGAACTACCCTACTCTATCATGGTTAGGTAGGATACATACAGTCAAAATGGTCACATTGCCGAGAATATTGTATCTATTCAGATCTCTTCCCACGCCAATAACAGGCTCTGCTCTGAGGACTTTATAGACTAAAGTTTTCCGCTTCATATGGGCTTATAAGAGACCACAGATAGCTAGGCATATAATGCACCTGCATAAGAGTGTACGCGGACTTCATACTATATCGCAGCTAGACTATCACAGTTGGTCTCGTTTAATGCCCTTTCCCACATCCCACAATGGGTTATCTTAGAGTCCGATTTACTACAACCTGCATCTCTGTTAGCATTAATATGGTCACCTGACATCCCTTTGGGGACAATTGATCCGGCCACGAAAATTCCCTACCTTATGCTACAACTTTGGAGGAAGGTCAAATTCAAATATAAATTGCAAAGTCCTGTTTCCCCCTTACTACCATTATTCAGAAACCCCCTATTTCCACCTGGCTTACCGCCAACTGCATTTATTTGGTGGAAACATACCAGACTACGCTGTATTGGTGACTTTCTACTCCGATCTCAGCTCATGTCCAGGGCATATTTTATTTCTAATTTTTCTCCCCCACCCTTTGAATTCTTTAGAGTGTCCCAGGTTTTCCATCTCCTAACGTCTCAGATCCCAGCCACCAATATAATAGTATACACACCATTTGAAAGACTCTGTAAATACCGAGCTTTCGAGAAGGGTTCACTCTCCTCTATTTATTCTATATTAAACGCATCACCCCCTGATTCCAAATTAGCATTCATGCATGGTTGAGAGGTTGACTTGGGAGAGACTCTTACCATGGAACAATGGTTTGAATGCTGTACTATGATTAGTAGGGGGAGCTGGCAGGTTACTCTAATGGAAACCTCCTTGAAGATTTTTCATAGGACCTATTTCGTTCCCTCCAGATTACATGCTATCTATCCAACAGTCTCCCCCTTCTGTTTTAGGGGCTGCCAGACAATAGGAAACACCCTTCATATATGGTGGACATGCTCGGTTGTCCGTCGGTTCTGGCATAATATTAAAAGAGGGTTATATGAGGTATTCGGGAAGGATCTTCCCCTGTCGGATCCTATATATCTACTAGGCCTTAAACCACCAACTTTCAAATATACAGAATATAAACTTCTTCAATTCATTTTGATGTCAGCCAGGATTCATATAGCATCCAAATGGCGCACACCCTCTCTCTCGATATCAGCAGTTATCCATAGAATTAATACTATTGCGCTGTATGAAAAACTAAACGCTACACTAAATGATACCAGGGAGCGCTATTCGCAAGTATGGAACTCCTGGCTGAACTGTTCTAACTCTCCTAACTTACAATATTATTTGTCTCTCTAATCAATCTGAACTGTGGGGGACTATTTCATATACTCCTACCCCCTCTCTATTATCCTTTACCCTTGACCGGGGGAGTCCAGAAGACTATCTCTTTTAGATATAGTCGAGACAGAATTAGACAACTCATGTTTATTGATAACTTTGTATTGTTACATAATTGTTCTGTTCATACAATAGACTTATGTATACTTTGTAATTTATACGCATACATACTCTTAGGAGAAATATGCTTGCTTTATATGTACACTCCTGTAACGTAATTACGATTTCTCCATTTTGCAATCAATCCAATAAATACTTTTTTTGGAATTAAAATGTATTTTACTTAGTCATCAGCAGGGTATATTTTCGTTAGAGGTTGTTCAACTGCACCTTTTGCCAAAAGTCTGTTGCATAGGTTTTCTGTGCTGGTTATTTGTTATTTTGTCTGACTTCTGCCTGTTTCTCAGATTTGACCCTTTGCTGCCTAACCTGACCCCTCTGCCTGATCTCTGTTCTGACCATGAGTTGCCCGACCTGACCTTGAACTGTTTATCAGAACAGGCAGAATTCCTGCATTCTGATCTTAGGCTACTTTCACACTAGCGTTTTAAAATTCCGGTATTGAGTTCCGTCATAGGGGCTCAATACCGGAATAAAACGCTTCAGTTTTGTCCCCATTCATTGTCAATGGGGACAAAACTGAACTGAAGACAACGGAATGCTCCTGAAAGCATTCCGTTCAGTCTTCAGACCGGAGAACAAACCGCAGCATGCTGCGGTTTGCTCTCCGGTCCAGGCATCCGCACCAAGACGGATCCGAAATGACCCCAATGCAAGTCAATGGGGGTGGGATCCGTCTGGTGTGACCATAATGGTAACCGGATCCGCCCTCCATTGACTTTCAATGGAGTCCATTACGGATCCGGGTACACATAGACACATACAGACATAAACATACACACACATAAAGACATACAAACACACATACATACTTACATGCTCCCCGGCAGGTCTTCGGAGCGTCAGGACGGCTCACACAGGTCACGATTCCCCACAGCGCCCTCTGCTGGGCTCCTGGTGGAATCGTCATCTGACGTCAGATGACGATTCCACCAGGAGCCCAGCAGAGGGCGCTGTGGGGAATCGTGACCTGTGTGAGCCGTCCTGACGCTCCGAAGACCTGCCGGGGAGCATGTAAGTATGTATGTGTGTTTGTATGTCTATATGTGTGTGTATGTTTATGTGTATGTATATGTACAGTATGTACTGTGTGACATGTGTGGGGCCGGAGCGCGGTTCCGGCTCCACACATGTCACTGCGGCAGGCCTGATCCGGCAGCACCCTTCACCTGCCGGATCAGGCCTGCCGCCAGTGTGAAAGTAACCTTAGCCTGTTCCTGACTGCAGTTTTACCTGATCCTTCAGGGCTGTGCGCTGGTGTCTCTTGACCCCTGTGGGTCATCAGTTACTTGAACAAAGGAGACAGAAGTAGCACCCTGGCGCTTCCCTAGAAGTGGAGTCCGGATCCCTGTATAGTATTTAAAGAGAGAAGACCAGGCAAGCCACTTATATAATGCCATTAGGAGTAGCCCCAAGCCAAATCAGCTCAAGTGACCCAGTGGATCCACATCCACTTTGTAACAATCCATTACCGCTTCTCCTGCTCAGACTCCTCCTCCTTGTCCACCACTCCATAGTCAGTTATCCATAACGGAATATGTGATCACAAAACAACTATACACACTCCGTAATCCACTTGTGTACAAACTGAACCCTCACGGGCCAAGGAATCCACTGCATTTAGGGAACTGATGGCATGTGCTCAACCTTGATGGAATATACGGTAACTATCCACCATTACGTGTAAAAAAAGAAGCCATCCCTGATTTGTATTCTCACATGGTGCAGATGGTCTACACCTTGTAATTGTTGCTTTGCATTAATTTTCCACTGCGTCAACGTTTTGCACGGAAGTGGTGATGCTGCACCTCAACAAGGAGGCCAGGTCCTATTGACACCTCCATATTTGTGTCAGTCTAGTTTCACCTCCTCCTCAATGGACATCCTTCCATCCCTAATTGAAACAGGGCAGAGTGTTGCTACGGTTGGAGGAGGAGAAGCTGGTGGTGCAGGGGGACATAGAATGTTCCCAGGCATAGCTAGGGGATGAAGCTGACGCTCATGACAGACTTGCTTGTGCTGATGACAACGATGATGACACTGGGCATGAATAACTTATTTAGTGAGGGCAGAGACTGAAAGAACCGTGTTCTCGGGCACACTGGCATGTATTGTAGGATACATGCTTGGTTACTTACATGCTGACAAGCATATATTTAGCATTAAGCTAAGTGACGACTGGATAGCCATGCTTTAAGATCCTCCTTATCAAAGCAAAATGGGGGAATGTGTTCCTGATCCAACTTTTGCCAAGAAGACACCTGCCACCCACTTGTCTGACCAGGAGGTTCCTCTCCCTTGATGAGTCACTGACCTCCCTCTGTCTCTACTATAACAAGTAGCAGAAGCCACAGCAGCACCTGCAGCAGCCAATTTAGTTTGGTGAACATGACAGAACAGTATATTCAAGGTCCCGGCTAACCACATCAGACTGACCTGACCGCCTGAATAAACAGGTTCACCTGCAGCTGGTGCCAACAAATAGATCTACCATTGCTGACAGTGGCCATTTAATCACCAGCCCAGTGATGCCAATGCTGCTGTCTGCCTTTCCATCATGTTCCATAATGCATTGCTGCTACTGCAGCTGCTATATCTATTACGGTCACTACTGCTACCTCTACACAGCCACACATTTAGTGTCTTGTCCGTCAGATCCTATATGGTGTTGCTGCTGCCTTGGCTACCACTGCCATTACTGCTGTCCCTACACACATCTCCCGACTTGTCTGTTGGGCTCCAACTTTACTGTTGCTGCTCCTAATAAAAGGGAACATTTTTGGACTCTTGTTTAAAACAAGCCATTGCTTTTTCCAATACTACGTGTATCAACATGGGCCACTTGTTCAGAACAAGCCACTGCTTTTTATGATAATACAGTGTCCCCAGTAGGATAAAATTTTTGGAATGTTTTGTAATTCTAAAAAGCATAACAAGCAGTCTGTTAACACCATGAACCATGTTTTTATCCATATCCATCCATATACCCATATATGTCACTGTCCCTCTGACATAATGTTGTCTCTGAGCCAAAAAGCTTGAAGGGAGTGACAGAAAAACATTTATATAAAAAAATCGCTGAGTGTTATACATAATTTTTCAGGGAAATCTGAGCCCCTTCTATTCGGTCAAATTTATTAATTCCTGAATCAAATTTAACAACTGCTTCATTAGAATCAGGCCCAAAATCAAATTCAAGAAATTCTATCTTTATTTGCAAGAAAAGCAATCATGTTCACGTTTTAGAAATTTTAGATTTTTGTTAAATTGTGCTTGAGAAAAACTGATAAAATTATTAAACTTGCACCACACTTTGAAAAACTTTTGATATGTTTGATTTCAAAAGTTTAGATTTGTAGGGGTCTGAGCACTGAGGCCCCCCACCATTCTCTAGAATGAGGGGAGAGAAGCATGATCATATTGTGCTCTCTCTACTCGCTGCCTGACAGGAAGGGAAATGTACTCCATAGGAAGTCTATGTGCCCGATTCCCTCCTGTCTCGGGCAGCAAGACGAGAGTGCGTGATATGCGCACGCTTCTCCCCCTCATTCTAGAGAGTGGGGGTCTCTGCATTCAGACCCCACAGACCTAAATTTTGATATGCCACTACAGTGCCACTTTAATGTAGTTCTAAAAATAGTGTGGACCACCACACAGATAGGCGCCACTATTAGTCTGACAGGTACAGCAATAAGGGTAAGGAGTGACAGGGTGTGTGGTAATACTCTGAATATACTGAAGTAAATATTCTTGTAATCTTTATTACATGTGTGATAAAACATCCCCTGGGAAAAAGAAAACAGCTCCACACTTACGCGTTTCTATTGCATAGCCATATAATAAAAGGATAAGGGTAAGGGGTGACAAGATGTGTGGTTATGTTGCAACAAATAAAATGTTATTCTCCGGGAATTATTTAAACGTCTGCCAGCAACCTGTCCTAGAATGTGAGGACTGGTTACTTCCACTTGTACAGATGTCATTCTATAACCTTACCAGGCTGTGAACAAGGTCCAGGGCAGACCAAAACGCTAGTGGTGTGTGATGTTGGAAGAATAAAGACAATACATGTTCATTCAAGCATACATTGTGTGTCATGGTTCATGGAGGCACACCTTACTATACTTAACTACACTAAAAATAAAGACATTACAAAATTAATTTTGGATAAAAATGGCCGCAATGCTTTATTTAGGGTTACCAATAATAAATTAATTCAGATTAAAATTCATCAATAAAAATATCATAAAAATATAATTAAATAAATAATTAAATAATTAAATAATCCGAATAACCATCTTCTTCAACCGTGAACTACATCCACCCAGCAGAAGACTGAGCGACTTAAGCCCCTACAATTAAAGCAAAGCGACAAATAAAATAACAAGAAATAAAGCTTGAGGGAGGGAGGGCGGGCGATGCTCCTCTTCTTTCTTCAGACTGGACACCGATGACCACTGCATCTGAAATAAATAAGAGAAAGCTTCCCGCCACAGACACAAACAACAAATCAGAGCACAGGATTTCTCCCCCAGCAACGCTCCGAACCAATCAGAATTCACTAAAACAGCACAGGTAAGTTAACTAAACCAGAAAAAAACGGTCACCTCATCACCTCAGAATTAAGCATAAAAAAAATCTGACAGGCTTAAAAAAGGCGGGAAAAAATACATAAAAGACCTCCTATAATTAAAATGGTGATTGTGCCCCCATGTATCCCCCAAGCTAAATGCTCTGGGGGATCTGTCCATTCTGTAATATGGAAGTGGAACTTAGGTGAAGCGATTATGTCATCACAGCCGCAACGGTGGAAGTGACGACATCATCGCTCTACTGAGACCTGGCATAGGAAGTTTGATGACATTGTGACCCCTGCTCTGGGCAACAGAGAACTCAGGCCGCAGGCCTGCATGACAGATGTTGGCATGGATAGCGATTGTAATGAGTACTTTTTTTTCCCTTTCTTTCCAGCACTACCAGGCGCAGTACAGAGGATATGGAGTATTATAAATGTTGGCGACACTACAGGAATATTAAACATACTAGGGGAACTACAGGGGGCATTAAATATAAGATAAAAAGGATCACTGCTGGGTGGCATTAAACATACTGAGAGCATTATAAAAATACTGTGAGCACTACTGGAGTGCATTAAACATACTGCGGGCATTACAGGGGGCCATTATAAATACTGGAAGCATTCAGGGGACATTAATTAATACTGGGGCACTAGAGGGGGCCATTGTAAATACTGAGGCCACTACAGTGGGCAATTATAAAAACTGAGGGCATTAACTACTGGGGGTACTACAGGGTTGCAATCATAAATACTGTGGCGTTATAACTGCATTATTACTACTGGGGTTTCCGTGGACGCATTATTATGGGGAACGATATGGAGAGCATTACTACTAACAGAGGGACTCTCAATGAGCCTTGGCACTGTAGGGGTGCTATTAGTAAAGGGGACACTTTGGGAGAGGATTACTACTACTGGTTGGACTTTTGAGAGCACTTTGGGGACTATCTGTATGGCACTGTTATTTCAAAAGTACAGTATTGGGGGTATTGGGGAGCAAAGTGGACACCATATGGGGAGTAGTGGCAAGATGTAGTACTGTTGGGGAACCAGGAGGGAAAGGATGATGGTAAACTGAGAAATTTAAGATGTCTGTGTGGCAAACTAGGCAAAGATGAGACATAGCTGAAATGAATCATCATGGTGGTCCGGTCCAAATGGAGAAGATGAGGAAAGAACTTCTGCATCAGAGGAGACATCATTGCATTTAAGAGGTATGTAGTGCTGTATATAAAATGCAATTCAAATATGCCTTTAGCAGTAGGGCTGGGAGGAGGGGTTATATTTAGAATTTGGCATTGGGGGCACTATTTCATGTCTTACCTCAGGGAGAAGAAACCTAGAATCTGCCTTGACCACAACTTTTAAGTGTATCTGCATCCCAAGGAGATACAGTTATGGACTGGCTGTCTATCCTAATTAGAGGCCCCACAATTGAGAAAAAGTGCATTTGTCGGATGATGTGATTTTTTGTGCAGTACATAAAATAATAATTTGTCAGCAGCTCATTGTACTGCGTAAACAGAGAGGTGCTGCCAACATACAAACTGTATGGGGACAATTGATCGTCATAGGGATTGTTTAACTCCTACAGGATGTAATGTAGATAACAAATGGCCAATGATCCAGAAGAAATGGCTTGTTTCTGATCATTGCCCTGTATATCAGTCCATATACATATTGCTTAACACAATATACAAATTTATCAGTGTAGGCAGATGTTATCTATTACCAGTGTAAAGGCCCTTTTTCAGAAGCCGAAGATTGTCACAATTTTCTGAGATGATCATATAAATGCTCATTCCTGATAATTGCCCTTTGTAAATGTAGCACTAATCATCTGACAAAACTCATTCATTAGGTCATCACATATTTTATGCACCACTTAACATTTGTGTTTGACGAGAGCACATTGCCCTGTGTAAACATGGATGTTATACTGACAAATAAGGAAACTGTACAGGGATAAACAATCGTAGTAGCAATCATCAGCTCCCATACAGCCCCAATCATTGATGCATGTAAATGCAATATAAGAGGGCAATGATTGAGAAGGAACAATCTTTCCCAATCATGCCTGCTCTCTGTTGGCTTCTGTAAAGGGCCTAAAAGGCAAAGGTGAGCTTATAAGATTATGGTATGATCATTTGGCTAAATTGGCTCAGTATGAAATTGTGTACACAGTACATACAGTGTGTATTTGTTTATTACACTGTAAATACCAATATGGCTATGTATGCAACATTGCTGAGAAAACGTTTAATTAGCCATATTCTGTCCATGTTCATATTAGTTTTATTGTAGTGCACATACTTGTGAATGTTGCTGTTGTTCACCACAGCATCTATGGGGTTAAACGGCCAGGATTGCAGTTCTCTCTGATCCTGGCTGCTACAGTGGGATTGTGTTGGCGATTGGATTGCGAGGGCACAGCTCATGTGCCCCCGCAATCAGCTCGTCATAGCTGTAGGTCACGAGGTTCAAAACAAGCCAATCCACGAGATAAATTTATGTCACGCTGGGTTAACAGGTTCAGTAATAAATAAAACCTTTTATTACAGGAAACTACTTTAATTGCACTCATCAGTACAAGGTACATATTAGTAGCATGGACTTCATTACACAATATCAAAGGCTAGATTTGGATTCTATTAAATGTTTGTTTGATTTCTTTAATAATATCAGTAATAACACTTCAAAGCTTTAAAGAGGTTGTCTCACTTTAGCAAATGGCATTTATCATGTAGAGATACATGATACATGTAATACAAGGCAATTACTAATGCATTGTGATTGTCCATATTGCTTCTTTTGCTGTCTGTCATTTTTCCATCACATTATGCACTGCTGGTTTCAATGGTTTAAAACCAACCTATAGTCCAGCAGCGGTGGCCATGTTTGCATACTATAGTAAAAGGCATCTGCATCTCTTTTTCCTATACTGTGCTAGCACAGCAACCACCGCTGGATTACAGGGTGGTCGTGAATCAGTGTCTGTGAAGTAGGGAGTAGTCATTTTGCCATTAAACCAGACATACTGCTTGGTAGGGTTCATCAAGCTGATTAAAATGATACCTTTCTTTTTTTCTGTATGCTAAACAGCTGCTGAGATATCTGTTTTATTGATATGAAAATTAGAAGTTCTAGCACCAGGAGGCTGAACTGAATCATTTGAGCACTGCTTTGTAACACCCACTGTGCTCTGCACACTCCCCCCTCCCCTTGATTGACAGAGCCAGACATGCTGAGGGCAGAGCTGTTTCTTAGCATGTATATATCATATACACTATGTACTATAGCTTCACCAGATCTGCTCAGAAAGCTAATATACATATTATTTCTTTATTCACAAGCACAATATAGTATAAGTATAGAAAAAAACATTCATTGTTATGGGGTAATGATGTGGCTTGGTGGTCAGTGTGTTGGTTTTGCATGTAGGTTTGTATTTGGAGGTTTGAATCCTGGGTCAAACTTAGGCTACTTTCACACTAGCGTTCTCAATTCCGCTATTGAGATCCGTCATAGGATCTCAATAGCAGATGAAAACGCTTCAGTTTTGTCCCTATTAATTGTCAATGGGGACACAACTGAACCAAACGAAACGGAATGCACCAAACTGCATTCCGTTCCATTTAGTTGCGCTCCCATCGCAGACAGAATAATCCTGCAAGCAGTGTTTTTCTGTCTGCGATGTGGTGCGGAGCAAGATGGATCCATCCTGACACACAATGTAAGTCAATGGGGACAGATCCGTTTTCTCCGACACAATAGAAATACTGTAGCTATTTAAGACATAATACAACCGGATCCGTTCATGACAGATGCATGCGGTTGTATTATTGTAATAGAAGCGCTCTTGCAGATCCATAACGGATCAGCAAAAAAATGCTAGTGTGAAAGTAGCCTTACATAAACGTTTTTTCTATCTCTCATTTAACCTGTAATAAAAGGCTATACTATAATAATATATAATCATATAACAATAAAGGCTTTACTGTATGGAGAATAGTGTTTTTTTGCTTAGAAACCTGAAAACTATTAGTGGTTTGTTCATAGGCACAAATGTATGATTATAAAGAAACCAGCAATATATATTAGTGTTTTAAGCCTAAAAACATAATTCTCAATTTGATAAGGATATAGACTTTTATTATGGGTTAAATGTGGAAAAAAAAATATCTGACGGAAAAAAAACTTCGTCCAGAATTCAAACCTGGGATCTCTACATGTAAAACTAACTCAAAACCACCATGCTATAGAATTACCACATAGAGTTGTATGTTTTTTCTATACTTATAAGATAACACATATTACTGGTGTCTTTATAATCATATATTGTACTTGTGAATAAAGCAGTAATATGTAGATTAGCTTGCTGAGCAGATCTGGTGATCAGATCAGCCTCAGCAGATCAGTGTGGTGAAGCTATAGTACATAGAGTATATGATATGTATATCATATACATACCTCCCAAGTGTCCCTCTTTTGGAGGGACAGTCCCTCTTTTTGACCCAAGTCCCTCTTTGATCCTTAAATGTCCCTCTTTTTGGCGTGGGGAATTAATGCATAAATGTGCATTAATAAATTTACTAAATTGCTCCTTACTAAAGTGTTTGTATGGTTTCTACCTGTATATTAGACCAGAACTTCATTATTTGGTGCAATTTGTACCTTAAAATATCTATAATCTGATGATTTATGTGTTAATATTTATATGGATATTTAAACGCAAGGAAAAAAATTGCCGCAGGGGCTCTAGTAATTATGCTTTGGGTGGACTTAGAGGTGTGGGCTATTATGAAAAAAACTGCCGTGATGTGCAATGCACACATTGTCCCTTTTTGCAATTCTCAAAAGTTGGGAGGTATGCATATACTATATCACATCATGTGTATATGATATGTTGATGCTAGGACACAGCTCTGCACTCAGTATGTCTAGCCCTGTCAATCAAGGGGAGGGGGGAGTGTGCAGAGCACAGGAGGTGCCACAAAGCAGTGCTCAGACGATTCAGCCCCACCTCCTGGTGCTCAAACTTTTTCATTTGCACATGAATAAAAACACAGATTTCTCGGTAGTCGTTTATCATACAGACAAAGGAAAGGTATAGTTTTAATCAGCATGATGAGACCTACCAGGCAGTAGTCTGGTTTAATAGGGTTGATCCTGGTAACAGAGCTGCTTTAACCGCATTTAGATATTCAGCAGCCGCATAGGGCACAGACACAATAGACTAGCGAGGACGTCATTGACTTATATGGGAGGGCCATGCTCTGTGACCTGTGCCGAGGTTATTGTAGAAGGAAGAAGGAGATAAGCTTTTACAATCACTTATTGTGATTGGTGAATCCTGTCTTATCTATAAATAGCTGTTATCTGTCTGGCATTGTAATCCTGCCTGTGATAATAATGAGATTGCTAGTGAAAAGTGATATGAACAGACCAAGGAATGGTGCTTATTATTAGGCTTTGTGGCCAATGTGAAAACTGTAGAATTTTTTAAAATATTAATAGAAACATGGAAAATTAAAACGTCACCAAAAATTCTTCAAAATATCTTTAACATTAAAACTTGATTTAAACAATATGTAAATTTTCTTACGATATATTCCCTTTAATTCAGGGACAGATTGCACCGTTTTTTTCATGTCGGTCTAAACATGCTCTGCTGCTGGTGTGCAACGAGTCTGTATGTGGGAGAGCAATGGCATTAGCGATTACTCCTCCCCATTCTATGGAGGAGATTACTGCATGTAAATGTCTCCTTCACTGAAATGCAGACACTTGCTGGGAAGGAACGCTTCTTTCTCAACAATCATCTGCTGAATTGTCCCATGTAATAGGACCTTTAGTTCATATAGAACTAATCATATTATTCCATGGGTCTAACCAGGGGCGTTGCTAGGCTAAAACATTCGGGGCCTGAGCCCCTGATGTTTTCTTCCAGGCCCTGAATGTCCTGCCTGCCTATTAGATATAACTGTATTGCCATCCTCAGGACGGCAATACAATAGAAACTAATGCACTGGAAAAGCTCAAGGACCTGTGACGACATCACAGTCCATGTGACCAGTGCAATAAGATGTTGTTGAGAAGGACCTGCGATGATGTCACTGTCATGTGACCAGTGCAGGAATGGATAGCGCTGAGGAGTGAAGAGAAGTTGGGGAAGAAGCTGTGATGAAGTCTGCAGCATGAGAAGAGGTAAGTGAGAGGGAGAGCAATGCTGGGAGTTGTGGTTATTAGGGCTGAAGGAAGAGGTGTTATTTACATGGGACTGTATGTTAGAGTGGGAGGGGGTGATGTTATTTAAATGGGACTGAATGTTGAAGGTGGCAGGGGCATGGTGATGTTTACATGGGACTGTATTTTGGAGAGATGGTGTCATGTCATTTACATGGGACAGCAGAGGGAGGGAGAATATTAATATTTACATGGGGCTGTATGGTGGAGGGGCTGAGGAATTTCTGAGGGAACTACAGGGAGGAGTATAAATAATGGGGGCACTTCAGGTGGAGCATTATAACAGTAGACGGCACTGCAGGGGGGACTGTAGAGGTATTATAAATCCAGGGGACATTAGGCGTTCTTATTACTACTGGGGGCTCTATAGGGGGGACTTATGGATCCGCCAAGAGCACTATGGGGGCCTTATTACTACTGAGGGGTCTGTAGAGAACGTTATTTCCACTTGGGAAACAATAGGGGGGCCTTATTTCTACTGGGGGCTCTGTGAGGGCATTATTAATACTGGAGGGCTCTTCTACTAATGGGGGCACTGTTGCAGAGCGTTATCACTGCTGGGGGCACTGTTGGGGGCAGTATTACTAATGAGGGCATTCTAGAAGGGAATTACAATTGGTGGGACTTTGAGGAGTTCTATGGGGACACTCATATTTCTTCAGGGCAGTATTTAGTGGTATTGGGGAGCACAGCAAGCAGCAGGATAACACAGTTAGGCTACATGCACACGACGGACATTTTTACCGGATGTTTTATTCACTGATGCCTTTCTGAGAAATGGACGTTAAAAACAGACCCATTCAATTGTATGGGGGGCAGTAGGTCAGTTAAAAACGCACAAGACAGAACATGTTCTATTTTTTTACGTCCATTTTTCACTGACCATCAAAAAACTACCGTGTGAATAACCCCATAGACTACCATTGGTCTTAAAACAGACGTGTGAGGGCCGTTGAAAAAAACGTCCATCACATGTCCGTTTTTCACTGTCGTGTGAATGTAGCCTTAGGACTCGAGATTAGGGATGAAAGAAAAGTGAGGAAGCTAAGATGTCTGTGTGTCACACTCTGCAAAGACGGGCTGCTGAGAGAAGTTGTCCGGACTGAATGTAGAAGATGATGACAGAAAAGATCTACATCAGAGGAGACGTCACCTGGAGGCCCTGGATGTGACAGGTATGTGCTGCTCTATAGCGAGTACAGGAAAGTGTGATGTGTGGAGGGGCAGGTGGTCGACTTAGACAACTGGGCCATATTCATTGGGGCTGGGGCCCCGGATCTTTTGATACCCTAGCAACGCCCCTGGGCCTAACAATAGAGGCCCCAAGATCCTTTATAGTTACCACTGTAATATCATGGCGCCAAAGGAAAGACAAGGTAGGGATTATCATTTTAAACCTAGGGTGACTAACAGTTTACTTGGTGTGTCTTATGCTTGTCATGCCGAGTTCGAGTTTCCACTGAACTGTGAATTCAAGTGAGTGCTTAAAGACTCCATTAAATAATAATGTCTCTAAACTAAGAGAGACTGCAAATATTTCTATAATACCTGGATTACAAGTGTGAGGTTGACACAACCAAGCGCATTATGTGGCGGCCAGGTTGGCTAATTCAAACAATGCTTGATGACAACTAAGCTTCCTAAATCTTGATTCCAGTGACTGATCACGTTCATCATGCAGTGTCAATATATGACTATGACTGTTAAAAATACCCCATACTGAACAGCTTTTACACAATTAGAGACATCACTCATTATACTGACCACTGGCGCCTGCATTCCTGTTTGCTTTCTTTTCATCAATTATTTTATGGCAGTTTTTATTGACAATTTTTTGAGAATTTCATTATTTTGGAAGTTGAATATTCACGGTGAGACGTCTCACCGATACCTAAGGATAGCGAGTCACTTTCTGGCATTCAGACCGTGCCAGCAGTTGCTTTGTCATGGGCAAAAATCCACTGCACTATGATGACAAGAAGCAGCAGCAGGTGTATATTACATTTTGAACCTCTGAATCTCCTGAGCTGTGATTCTAGGGATTACAGTACAATTGTGGGATACCTTCAACCTTTTACTGCTCTTAACTACTATAAAGAATACTAGTAACCACTTCATCACTTCCAACCAACATTGGTGGTTACCAAATAAACCCTCCTAGACCTTTGGGGATGCTAGACCTTAAACCATGGCCACCATGAAGCTCTGCTATGTAGACAACAATATTGTCTATAAAATGTGATGTTCATATGGAGGTATTATTTAGATCAGACATCAAGCTCTCTATAATCAACCTTTCTGGGTGACTTCACTCCTGTGACTGCAGTGCTTTATGGTTTTGATTAAGGCAGCACTCAAATAAGTCACAACCGAATGCATAAAAACAATGGCATCAGTATGACAATAATACTGACAACATTGTTGAGATTGACAATTATGTCATTTTAATGAACATTATATTGTTGACTAGGACAATACATAGATTAATTACCATGAGAACACAGTGCTGGTTAAACACTACGATAATGGTTACCATGTTTACCCTGCTGTAATAATGTTTGTCATGACAAGAATGGCATCATATTATAAGAATGATAAAATTAATATTGCCAAGATTGCCAGCGATAATATTACAGTCACTCATACCATATTCAGGATTGGCCGGGAGTCTGAAAAAGATGGAGACCTCCTGGACAACTGGAAGGGCATCCACTTTACACAAAGTCAGTTACTTTTATTGATCTTGTACTACTAAGGCAGATCAACATACTACTTTCAGCTCTGCAGAACACCATATGGTAGGATCAGCAACCAATCAGTCGCCAATGGGTCCGGAAAAGAGTCAAGCAATCCTTGGTATGAAGATGAAATCGAAAATGAAAATGATGTCGGAGCTCAGGAGCACGATCCTATGGCCACAGCCCCCGTTTCCCTATCACTATGATGCCATGTTGCGCAGCATGTAATCTTAACTGCCTGCAGAAAATCTTAGTCAAACTGAATGGACAAAGCTCTATGGATCTGCATGTTTTGTGGGGCGCCAATCCTTTCTCTGCTATTCACAGGCCAAAACCTGTGCTCATCTAAGTATATTAAATGTCTGTCAGCTTGAATAGATGTAAAGGCAGGGTGGTCATAACCATGGAAACAAGCAGTGTATAATGTGATGGAAAACAACTACTGGAGTGTCATGGTGCAGTAGCTGTTGTGTAAAAGAGCCCCCTACATAAACCCTGGATACCACTAGGAGAGTGAATACCCCATTATCGGGACACAGCCTGGCACATACTGCACCTTCTGTATTTTGGCAGAGCAGACACCAACTGACACCATTCCCTGCATAGATAGGGAGGACAACCCAACTGTGAGTGTTGTGGTCCCTCCTCCTGGACATGGTAAACAAACTGTAGGGCAAATGAACAAAAGGTTGGAAAAGTATAAAAAGAGTATGTTAGAGAGGCATAGTCTTTCAGAAGCAAAGATGTTTTCAAAAGCAGAGTCGCAGAAGGAAATCTGTGAAAAAACTGTATCTAAAAATTGTGGAACAATTTCATAAAAATGTTCCACAGTGTAAAATTGCGTAGACTTTGAATATACCACCATTTACAGCATTTACAGTACAAAATATCAAAAGATTTAGAGAATCTGGAGAAATCCATGCGCGCAAAGGACAAGGTCAATATAGAATTCTTGTGATCTACAAGCCCTCAGATGGTACTGCATTAAAAACAGGCATGATTCTGTGCTGGAAATCATGGGCTCAGGCACACTTCCAGAATTCATTGTCAGTAAACACTGTCTACTATACACTCCATAAATGCAATTTAAAGCTGTACCATGCAAAGAAGAAGCCATATGTCTTCTGATCCAGAAACGCAGCTGTCTTCTCTGGGCCAAAGCTCATTTAAAATGAAGCAAATGGAAAACTGTTCTGCAGTCAGATGAATCAAAACCTGAAATTCTTTTTGGGAACCTGCAGACTCAAGAGGAGGGGGGCCATCCAGCTTTTAATCAGCGCACAGTTCAACAGTCTGCATCTCTGATGGTATTGGGTTGCCTTAGTGCCTACAGGGTAAACAGCTTGCACATCTGGAAAGTCACTATCAATGCTGAACAGTATATAGAGGTTTTAGAACAACATATACTCCCATCCAGACATCTCTTTCAGGGCAGGCCTTGCATATTTCAGCTATACCACATACTGCAACCATCATAACTTCACAGGAGAAGAGCCCAGGTGCTGATCTAGCCTTCCTGCAGTTCAGACCTTTCATCAATAGAAATCATTTGGCACATTATGAAATTAAAAATCCAGCAAAGAAGACCCACGACTGTTGAACATCTAGATTCCTACTTCAGATAAGAATTGGACAACACTCCTCTTCCAAAACTCCAGCAATTGGTCACCTCACCTCCAAGATGTTTACAGTCTGTTTTTAAAAGAAGAGGGGATAATACACAATGGCTGACATTTGAAGCTTTTTGAAATGCGTTGCTGTCATCAAGTTCTAAATGACAATTATTTTTCCTGAGATGGTAATTTTCAACTTTCAACATTTAATATGTGTTCTATGATCTATTATAAATAAAATATGATTCTATGAGATTTCGCCATCTTTATACCTTTGCAAGCCCCTTTAGGGAAAGTGGCGAGGACAGCATAAAATCAGAGGCAACAATTTTATAAAAAAATGCCAACACATATGGAGTCATTTATCAAACCGGTGAAAAGTAGAACTGGCATTTATTATGTAAAGAAAGATAATACAAGGCACTTACTAATGTATTGTGATTGTCCATATTGTCTCCTTTGCTGGCTGGATTAATTTTTCCATCCCATTATACACTGCTCATTTTCATGGTTATGACCACCCAGTAATCCATCAGCGGCGCTCGTGTTTGCACACTATAGGAAAACGTCCTGGCCTATCTGGTGGCCAGGACTGTGAGTGCTCATCAGCTAGTGCTTTTTCCTATAGTGTGACGGTACAGCCGCAGCTGCTGGATTGCAGGGTGGTCATAACCATGGAAATAAGCAGTGTATAATGTGATGGAAAAATGAATCCAACCAGCAAAGGAGGCAATATGGATAATCACAATTACATTAGTAAGCGGCTTGTATTAACTTTCTCTACATCATAAATACTATTTGCTGAAGTGAGACAATTCCTTTAAGGGAATGGCAAAGAGTGGATCAAACATAAAAAAAAAAAAAAAATAGTTCAGTACTTGTTGAACAGTTTTATTTGGCTCAGGGTACGTTTTTTCATTTTTATGTTCTCCCTGTCTCCAAAATTCAATAAAAACTGCTCTTACCAGACAAAAACATATTCAGACCATTGTGGAGGTGTATTTTAGGGTGGAATTATTAGAAGGGAGAAGCTAAAGATGACATCACTCTTTTTGAGGTAGAATCCCTGTATTACAAAGGTTCAGGGATTGCTAGATGTTTTTAGGGTTTGCTTCACATATAGTAGTTATGTCCAACCAAGAATAATCAGCTGACCCTGGACCCCTTGATAAGCCATATTAAGAATGTTTCAAGTGTATGTTTGTTTTCACTTATGTCACCCCTCCACCAGTTGCAATATTAACACAATGTGCCCATCTCCAGATAGTTTTGACTTGAGATAAGCCAATGTTATTTCTGGGATGTAGTACCTGTTTTAATATTGTTTTCTGTTAAGAATTATAGTGTATTTTTCCAGGTTAGTTGTGATATCGCTCTGGATGTGCAGAATCCTTGACCCTATTTCCTTATAGTTTTAACCATCTTCTAAAAATTTTTTAATTATACCTTTATATCATAACTTTTACAGACACAAACAACATACATCACAGAAGCACGTTATATGAGCATCATTTGACTTATGCCAAAATATTGTCGGGTCCTACAGAAGCTTGAATTACATAAATTAACTGAAGTGTAGTGCCTATACCACAGGGACATCAAATGCCATTATTATGAACCCTTATATAAACCACATTTAAAATCCATCAGCAACTATGCATGACTGAGGTGGCCTCGTTGTCACGAGTAGGCCTGCGTCTGGAATCAGACGTTCTGCACGGCTTTCGAAGTGACATATTGGACAGGCTTTCCCTTTGTTTGTGTGCTCTTCACCACACCTCTTCCCCTCAGCTGTTGCCGCTTGGCAATCAGCTTTCCCCTATTTACCCCTTCCTCTCCCAGTATCCCTTGCAGTTTATAGCTTCTACCGCCTGGGTTGAGAGTGGTGTGGATCTCGGCTGAGATCCTGTTGCTGAGTTCGGCCTAAGTTAAGTTTTCTTTCTTCATTTGTTGTTTTCCTGTTGGAGTCTCCTGTTCCTCCTTACGCTTGGAGGAACGGGTGTACTCTCTGGTGTCACTAGCCTGCAGGGGTTCCTAGGGTGTATTTAGATTAGGTTCCTGTGTATGAACATTCCTACCATCCAGGATTGTTCATACTGGTAGTCAGCCTAGGGCCTAGTTTCAGGGTCCTCTGCAGGAGGTGACCAGTCCCCTGGTTTTGTCTGTCCCCATCCCTCATACGCTCGGTGTGGCTTTTCCCCCCACACCAGAGCGTGACATTATAAACCGCCACTAACAAAAATTTATGTCATTTTTGTGCTGACATGGATGCTATTGCTACACTGGCTGAACGGCTGCAGGGACTCAGCTTGGAGGTGGCTGACATCCGCAACCAGATTCAGAGACCACAGGCTGGTGGTTCTGGGGGTGCTGAGTGTCAGGCCTGTTTGGAGCCTAAGGTCCCCCTCCCGGATAGATTTTCTGGGGAATGTGATAATTTTGTTCTATTTAGGGAGGCGTGCAAATTGTATTTCAGACTGCGTCCACATTCTTCTGGTAATGAGGAACAGAAGGTTGGTGTGGTCATCTCGCTGCTTAAAGGGGATGCGCAGTCATGGGCCTTTTCTCTGCCGGCCGGATCGCTGTCTCTCCGGTCGGTAGATGAATTTTTCAAGACCCTAGGGATTATCTATGATGACCCGGATCGTATCTCCCTGGCGGAGACCCAGATACGTAACCTTTGTCAGGGTGAGCGGCCGGTTGAGACTTATTGCTCTGAGTTTCGGAGGTGGGCGACCAATACTGAATGGAACGATCCGGCTTTACGTAGCCAATTCTGTCAAGGTTTGTCTGAAAGGCTGAAGGACGCTTTGGCCTTTCAGGAAACTCCTGTGTCTTTGGAGGCCGCTATGTCTCTTGCTGTGCGCATGGATAGGCGCCTGAGAGAGCGATCTAGGGGCCCCCGCTCTCAGGACGTACTATCTCATAGTGTACCGGCTTCCTATGACACTTTGGGTGAATATTCCCCTAGGTTGATGTCTGGGGATGAACCTATGCAATTAGGGGGAGCCACTCCTGTATCCACCCGTAAACATCTTGGTAATAAAAAGGGAGTGTGTTTCTTCTGTGGTCAGAAAGGACATTTTATCAATGTATGTCCATGCTTCCTGTCTCTAAAAGAGAGAAAGGAAAAGGGGGCGTTGAATTCTCATCTCACTCTTGGGGGGGTGGGTAGGGAGACTGAGGATGTGCATTTGTCTTCGTCCTGTAGTACCCGTTTTCTCCTGACTGCCGAGGTGGCGCTAGAGTCAAAAGTTGTGAAAATTGAGGTGTTTATTGACAGCGGGGCAGGGGTGAACTTGATTGATGCTCAGTTTGTCCGTATGCATGGATTGTCGCCAAGTTCTTTGGATAAGAGGATTTCTGTGTTCGCCATTGATTCTGCACCTCTCTCTCAGAAGTGTTTGTCTCAGATGGTGCATGATATCAAATTAAGAGTGGGTGAATTTCATCAGGAGCTTATTTCATGTTTTGTGTTGGAAGGTCTTCCTGCTCCTGTGGTGTTGGGTTTACCGTGGTTAAGCAAACATAATCCGTCCATTGACTGGCATACTAGACAAATTGTGGATTGGGGCGATTATTGTGTTGACAATTGCCTTAATACATCTTTTTCTGCTTTAACCACTAGGACTCTTCCTTCTTTTATATCGGATTTTTCTGATGTATTTTCTGAAGGTGGATGTCAGGATTTACCCCCTCACCGGGAATACGATTGTCCTATCAATCTTATCCCTGGAGCAAAATTGCCCAAATCTAGACTATATAACCTTTCTGGACCTGAGAGAACGGCCATGAAGGAATATATTGCTGAGAGTTTGGCCAAAGGACATATTAGGCCTTCCAAATCTCCGGTGGCAGCAGGGTTCTTTTTTGTTAAAAAAAAGGACGGAACCCTTAGGCCATGTTTGGATTTCCGTGAACTCAATAGGATTACTGTCCGTGATCCATATCCCCTTCCTTTGATTCCTGACTTGTTCAACCAGATTGTGGATGCCAAGGTGTTCTCCAAGTTGGACTTAAGGGGGGCATATAATCTGGTCAGGATCAAAGAAGGGGATGAATGGAAGACGGCCTTTAACACTCCTGAGGGCCACTTTGAGAACCTGGTCATGCCTTTTGGGTTGACCAATGCTCCTGCTGTCTTCCAGCATTTTGTTAATGACATTTTTCATCATCTTGTGGGGAGGTTTGTAGTCGTGTATTTGGACGACATACTAATCTATTCTCCAGATATTGGGACACATCAGGATCATGTGAGGCAGGTGTTGCAAATCTTAAGAGATAACAAGTTGTATGCAAAATTAGAGAAATGTGCTTTTGCTGTACATGAGGTGCAATTCTTAGGATACCTGCTTTCATCTTCAGGTTTTCGTATGGATCCAGAGAAAGTCGGTGCGGTTCTGAACTGGGACCGACCTGAAAATCTGAAGGCTCTTATGCGATTTTTGGGGTTCACCAACTATTACCGAAAATTTATTAAGAACTATTCGACTATAGTTAAACCCTTAACTGATATGACTAAGAAAGGGACGGATGTCTCTGTGTGGTCTGATGCAGCGTTGCAAGCCTTCTCCGCTGTTAAGGAGTGCTTTTCTTCTGCCCCTATATTGGTGCAGCCAGATGTGTCACAACCTTTCATTGTGGAGGTTGACGCATCCGATGTGGGGGTAGGAGCTGTGTTATCACAGGGCCCGTCACCTGGTAAATGGCGCCCATGTGCTTTTTTTTCGAAAAAACTCTCTGCGGCGGAGAGAAATTATGATGTGGGTAACAGAGAGTTACTGGCCATTAAGTTGGCTTTTGAGGAATGGCGTCATTGGTTGGAAGGGGCGATTCATCCAATCACGGTATTCACGGATCACAAAAATCTGGCTTACCTGGAGTCTGCTAGACGACTTAATCCGAGGCAGGCCAGATGGTCTTTGTTCTTTACCAGATTTAATTTCATTGTCACATACCGTCCTGGGGTTAAGAATGTGAAGGCAGATGCCTTGTCACGTAGTTTTCCCGGGGGTGGTGATTTTGAAGATCCGAGCCCTATATTGTCTGAAGGAGTGGTGATATCCGCTCTTTACCCTGATCTTGAGGCTAAAGTGTTTGAGGCCCAGGGAGATGCGCCAGAGTCTTGCCCTCCCGGGAAGTTGTTTGTTCCTTCGGATTTGCGTCATAAGGTGTTTGAGGAGCATCATTCTTCGGTGCTTGCGGGACACCCTGGGAGTAAATCCACTGTCGACCTCATCTCTCGTAGATTCTGGTGGCCTGGGCTGCGTAAGTGTGTTGAGGAATATGTGTCAGCCTGTTGTGTCTGCGCACGCTCTAAGGTGACACATACCCGTCCCTCTGGACCCCTACTTCCATTACCCATCCCGTCCAGACCATGGACCCACCTATCCATGGACTTCATTACTGATCTGCCTGAGTCGTCTGGTAAGACAGTTATTCTGGTGGTTGTAGATCGTTTTAGTAAAATGGCGCACTTTATTGCATTACCCGGTCTCCCCAATGCTAAGACTCTTGCACAAGTGTTTGTTGACAACATTGTGAAACTTCATGGCATTCCCACTGACGTGGTCTCTGATCGTGGGACTCAGTTTGTGTCCAGATTCTGGAGGGCGTTCTGTACTCGGCTCGGGGTGCAACTGTCTTTTTCCTCTGCCTTTCACCCCCAGACGAATGGACAGACTGAGCGTACCAATCAGAATCTAGAGACTTACTTGAGATGTTTTGTCTCTGAGAACCAGGAGGAGTGGTCCTCGTTTTTGTCTCTGGCTGAGTTTGCCATAAATAATCGCAGACAGGACTCCACTGGTAAGTCACCATTTTTTGGTGCATATGGCTTTCACCCGCAGTTTGGCACATTTTCTGGTTCTGATACTTCTGGTATTCCTGAGGAAGAACGTTTTTCGTCATCATTGTCTTCCATATGGCGAAAAATTCAAAATAACTTGATAAATATGGGTAACAAGTACAAACGTGTGGCTGACAGGAGACGCATGGATGGTCCGGACCTAAATGTGGGTGATTCTGTGTGGCTGTCTACTAGGAACATTAAGTTGAAAGTTCCTTCTTGGAAGTTGGGTCCAAGATTTATTGGCCCATATAAGATCACGGCCATTATTAATCCTGTAGCATTTCGTCTTGAACTTCCTCAGGCCCTGAAAATCCATAATGTGTTTCACAGATCTTTGTTGAAGAGGTATGTTGAACCTCTGGAGCCATCTCCCTTGCCACCCGTACCTGTCTTGGTGGATGGTAATTTGGAATTTCAGATTGTCAAGATAATTGATTCTCGAGTTGTTCGGGGGACCCTTCAATATCTGGTTCATTGGAAGGGTTATGGTCCTGAGGAGAGGTCATGGGTACCGGCATCTGACGTGAATGCCAGTCGTTTGGTGAAAGCCTTTCACAGGTGTCATCCTGAGAGAGTTGGTCCTGGGTGTCCGGAGGTCACCCGTAAAAGGGGGGGTAATGTCACGAGTAGGCCTGCGTCTGGAATCAGACGTTCTGCACGGCTTTCGAAGTGACATATTGGACAGGCTTTCCCTTTGTTTGTGTGCTCTTCACCACACCTCTTCCCCTCAGCTGTTGCCGCTTGGCAATCAGCTTTCCCCTATTTACCCCTTCCTCTCCCAGTATCCCTTGCGGTTTATAGCTTCTACCTACTGGGTTGAGAGTGGTGTGGATCTCGGCTGAGATCCTGTTGCTGAGTTCGGCCTAAGTTAAGTTTTCTTTCTTCATTTGTTGTTTTCCTGTTGGAGTCTCCTGTTCCTCCTTACGCTTGGAGGAACGGGTGTACTCTCTGGTGTCACTAGCCTGCAGGGGTTCCTAGGGTGTATTTAGATTAGGTTCCTGTGTATGAACATTCCTACCATCCAGGATTGTTCATACTGGTAGTCAGCCTAGGGCCTATTTTCAGGGTCCTCTGCAGGAGGTGACCAGTCCCCTGGTTTTGTCTGTCCCCATCCCTCATACGCTCGGTGTGGCTTTTCCCCCCACACCAGAGCGTGACACTCGTGCATTGAGGTGGAATGGTTGGTGAAAAAAAAAAAATCAGGAAGTCCTAAATTGAAGGATTCCTTCTATTACCCAAAAACCCTAAAGCAGAAAACCCTGCCTTGATGTCACTAAGGAGTATCTCAAGCTGATATGTACAGTCATGGCCAAAAGTTTTGAGAATTATACAAATATTAATTTTTACAAAGTCTACTGCTTCAGTTTTTATAATGGCAATTTGCATTTACTCCAGAATGTTATAAAGAGTGATCAGCTTAACAGCAATTACTTGCAAAGTCAATATTTGCCTAGAAAATGAACTTTATCCCCCAAAACACATTTCAACATCATTGCAGCCCTGCCTTAAAAGGACCAGCTAACATCGTTTCAGTGATTGCTCCATTAACACAGGTGTGGGTGTTGATGAGGACAGGGCTGGAGATCAATCTGTCATGATTAAGTAAGAATGACACCACTGGACACTTTAAAAGGAGGCTGGTGCTTGGCATCATTGTTTCTCTTCTGTTAACCATGGTTATCTCTAAAGAAACACGTGCAGTCATCATTGCACTGCACAAAAATGGCCTAACAGGGAAGAGTATCGCAGCTAGAAAGATTGCACCTCAGTCAACAATCTATCGCATCATCAAGAACTTCAAGGAGAGAGGTTCCATTGTTGCCAAAAAGGCTCCAGGGCGCCCAAGAAAGACCAGCAAGCGCCAGGACCGTCTCTTAAAAGTGTTTCAGCTGCGGGATCGGGCTACCAGCAGTGCAGAGCTTGCTCAGGAATGGCAGCAGGCAGGTGTGAGTGCATCTGCACGCACTGTGAGACGGAGACTCTTGGAGCAAGGCCTGGTCTCAAGAAGGGCAGCAAAGAAGCCACTTCTCTCCAGAAAAAAACATCAGGGACAGACTGATATTCTGCAAAAGGTACAGGGAGTGGATTGCTGAGGACTGGGGTAAAGTCATTTTCTCTGATGAATCCCCTTTTCGATTATTTGGGACATCTGGAAAAAAGCTTATTCGGAGAAGACGAGGTGAGCGCTACCACCAGTCTTGTCTCATGCCAACTGTAAAGCATCCTGAAACCATTCATGTGTGAGGTTGCTTCTCAGCCAAGTGAATCGGCTCTCTCACAGTCTTGCCTAAAAACACAAAAACACAGCCATGAATAAAGAATGGTATCAGAATGTCCTCCGAGAGCAACTTCTCCCAACCGTCCAAGAGCAGTTTGGCGATCAACAATGCCTTTTCCAGCATGATGGAGCACCTTGCCATAAAGCAAAGGTGATAACTAAATGGCTCAGGGAACAAAACATAGAGATTTTGGGTCCATGGCCTGGAAACTCCTCAGATCTTAATCCCATTGAGAACTTGTGGTCAATCATCAAGAGACGGGTGGACAAACAAAAACCTACAAATTCTGACAAAATGCAAGCATTGATTGTGCAAGAATGGACTGCTATCAGTCAGGATTTGGTCCAGAAGTTGATTGAGAGCATGCCAGGGAGAATTGCAGAGGTCCTGAAGAAGAAGGGTCAACACTGCAAATATTGACTTGCTGCATTAACTCATTCTAGCTGTCAATATAAGCTTTTGTTACTCATAATATGATTGCAATTATATTTCTGTATGTGATAAAAACATCTGACAAACATACATAAAAACCAGAGGGCAGCAGATCATGTGAAAATATAATATTTGTGTCATTCTCAAAACTTTTGGCCATGACTGTACTCTCACAGATGCTTTATTGTAGGTTTCACCAGGTTTCAAAGAAATTATAAACACGGAACCATAAGAAACATATAATGTCACGCGAGGTCGGCGTCGCGCTCCCTCTGCACGACATCGCCGGACCTCTCCGCCCCCCTAGAGATGAGCAATAGGGAATTGAAGTGCTGGTCTTCTCAGCCAGCACTTCATGAGTTAATTCTCTGTTTGGGTTTAGCCATGTGGTGCTGATCACACCACATGGCTACTTTACATATTGCTTGGACAGCTTGCTCCGCCTCAGGTCATGTGATGCTGGCCACATCACATGATCCTGGGCGGGCTATTTAAAGATGGCAACTGCCTCACTCAGATGCCTGTGATTAGTCTTCTGAGATCAGTGCTGTGTGTTGGACCTTGCTGTTGATTATTGGTATATTGGATTTTGGCTTCGGACTTAGACTACGCTTTTGCAATTCCCCTCGGTATTTGATGTGACCTCCTGTTCTTGACTTGGCTTGCTGACTATTCTGCTATTGTGTTTGTTCTGTCTGTGTTCGTCTTTCCCTGTGTTCCCTTCCCTTCCCTGTGCACGTATTCAGCATAGGGACTGTCTCCAAGTTACGGTTTTGCCGCCTAGGGCATCTACTGTAAGTAGGCAGGGAGAGAGGTTGGGTTCAGACAGGGCACACTATCCCTTGTTTCCCTGTCGTGACAGAATCACAGGCCGTACCTATGGAGCCGTTGCGAGTACTCACGGACCAGATGAGTAACATGGCTCAGATGATCCAGGATTTGGCCGAGAGACTCCAACATCAGGAGCAGCTGCGGACAGCACCTGCAGTCGTTCCCTCCATGCCAAACCCCAATATTGAACCCCATGTAAAATTGCCCGATCGGTTTTCTGGGGACCGAAGGACTTTCCGTTCCTTTAAGGAAAGTTGTAAATTATATTTCCGTTTACGCTCACACTCCTCGGGTTCTGAGCAGCAGCGGGTAGGAATAATTATTTCCTTGCTGCAAGGTGATCCGCAGGAGTGGGCTTTCTCATTGCCACCTGACTCCCCTTGTCTATTGTCTGTGGAGGCTTTTTTCCGGGCCCTAGGTCTTTTATATGAAGAACCTGACTTGGCCACTGTAGCTGAAACTCAGCTCAGAGACATTCGGCAGGGTAACCGTGCAGTTGAGGATTATGTGCTGAGTTCAGAAAATGGTGTGTGTCCTCTAAATGGAATGACCCTGCTTTGAGAAGCCAGTTTAGGGTGGGACTGTCTGACCATCTGAAGGATTTACTAGTTAGTTATCCTACTCCTGACACCTTAGAGGCGACTATGACCTTAGTTATCAAACTTGACCGACGGTTTAGGGAGAGACAAAAGGAACGTTCTGTGCCCCTCAAGTTGCCCATGTTGTCCGAAGTTCCTCTCAGAGCCCGTCTCCTATCAAGGTCCAGGAGGAGCCTATGCAGTTGGGAGTTACTATGAGGGATCAGAGACGCCTGAGAGGGGCCTGTTTTTACTGCGGTGAGATGAACCACTGGCTCCAGCAGTGTCCGAGACTTCTGCTCTCAAAAAGGTCTGTTCCTGGAAGTAAGGTACCCCCTGTGGTGGTAAGAAAGAAAATCTTGTACCTATTTCCATTTCTTATAACCAATTCAAGAGGTCCGGTGAAGCATTTGTGGATTCAGGTTCTGCTGCTAATTTTATTGATTATGATTTTGTGCAATCTGTGGGTGTGCCTATAATTCCTTTAAGGGAGGTAATTCAAATTATCGCACTGGATTCCACTCCGTTGAATAATGGGAGAGTGGAGTTTTGTACTCCTGAGGTTGTATTAACTGTAGGAATTACCCATACCGAGACTTGTTCCTTCCTTGTATTAAAGGATTTACCTGCCGACCTTGTTTTAGGTCTGCCATGGTTACAGGACCACAACCCTGTGATCAACTGGTCGGTAGGTGAATTGGAAAAATGGGGAATGAATTGTGACAAATGTTGTAGATCAGTATTGCTGTTTGGAGGTACCACTGAGTCTCTTTCCTTGCCCAAGTATATCGGCGATTTTTCGGACGTTTTTTCCATGTCCGAGACTGAGTTCCTCCCTCCTCACCGGCAATATGATTGCGCCATCGACCTTATTGAGGGATCCAAATATCCCAAAGGTCGCATTTATAATCTCTCTACTCCTGAACGTCAGTCCATGAGGGATTATCTCAAAGAGAGTCTGGCCAAGGGTCACATCCGGCCTTCAGTTTCTCCCATGGGGGCAGGTTTTTTTCTTTGTTGGTAAAAGGGATGGAGGATTGAGGCCCTGTATTGATTACAGGGAGCTCAATAAAATCACTGTTAAAAACAGATACCCGTTGCCCCTTATTCCTGACTTGCTGAATCAGGTCCAGGGGGCCTGTTGGTTCACCAAGCTGGATTTGAAGGGGGCATACAACCTAATCAGGATTCGTGAGGGGGACGAATGGAAAACTGCTTTTAATACCCCGGAGGGTCATTATGAGTACTTGGTAATGCCTTTTGGGTTAAGTAACGCTCCGGCAATTTTCCAAAACTTTGTCAATGACATTTTTAGACCATTTATTGGGAAATTTGTAATTGTCTATATTGATGACATCCTGATTTTTTCTGCAGACTGGGAGAGTCACGTATCTCACACCAGGCAAGTGCTGGAGGTGTTGCGTGAAAACAAGTTGTTCGTTAAAGGGGAAAAGTGTACCTTTGGTGTTCAGGAAGTGGCCTTTTTGGGATACATTCTCACCCCTTTTTCTTTCAAAATGGACCCAGTTAAAGTACAGGCCATTGTGGATTGGGTGCGACCTTCCTCTTTGAAGGCACTCCAGCGATTTCTGGGGTTTGCTAATTTTTATCGTAAATTTGTCAAAAATTTTTCTGTGGTAGCCAAACCCATTACGGATTTGACTCGCAAGGGGGCTGATCTGGTCAATTGGCCCCCTGTAGCTATTGAGGCCTTTGAAAGGTTAAAGCAGTGTTTTATTAATGCTCCTATGTTGGTCCAGCCTGATCAAAGTAAGCCTTTTGTAGTTGAGGTGGATGCGTCTGAGGATGGTGTGGGGGCTGTACTGTTTCAGGGGTCTTCCACCTTAACTAATCTTATGCCATGCGCCTTCTTCTCCCGCAAGTTCTCTCCTGCCGAGAGGAATTATGATATTGGGAATAGGGAGTTACTTGCAATCAAGTGGGCATTTGAGGAATGGCGTCATTTTTTAGAAGGGGCATTTCACCGCATTACGGTCCTCACGGATCATAAGAATTTAATGTTTCTAGAATCGGCTAAGCGATTGAATCCTAGACAGGCGAGGTGGGCTTTGTTCTTTACTCGTTTTGATTTTTGTGTTACCTTCAGACCCGGGAGCAAGAACGTTAAGGCCGATGCCTTATCCCGAAGTTTCCAGGCGTATCAGCCTCCTGACGTCCCTCCTGAGCCCATCCTGCCAGCTGATATCATCGTGGCCGCTACCTCATCTGACCTCGCTTCTGAAATCTCGGCAGGACAACATCTTGCTACTATTGGTACCCCCAATGACAAATTGTTTGTGCCTGCTCACTTGCGGTTGCGACTGCTGGGTGAGTGCCATAATTCTGTTTTGTGTGGACATCCTGGCATCAATGCCACCAAGGAGTTGGTCTCTAGGCAGTATTGGTGGCCGTCAATCTCCAGAGATGTTCAGGCTTTTGTAACTGCGTGTAACACTTGTGCCAGGTCCAAGAATTCCAAGACACGACCTATGGGTGAGTTACATCCTTTACCCATACCTAGTAGACCTTGGTCACATCTGTCCATGGACTTTATCACGGATTTGCCGTGCTCTGAGGGTAAAACCGTGATATTTGTGGTGGTTGACAGATTCAGCAAAATGTGTCACTTTATTCCTTTGTGTAAATTACCCTCTGCGAAGGACTTGGCGTCCGTGTTCTTTGATAATATTGTCAAACTGCATGGTGTTCCTGAGAATATCGTTTCTGATAGGGGAGTACAGTTTGTGTCTAGGTTCTGGAGGGCGTTCTGTAATAAGATTGGTATCTCTTTGTCCTTTTCATCAGCCTTTCATCCGGAGACCAACGGTCAGACTGAACGTCTAAACCAATCCGTTGAGCAATATCTCAGATGTTATGTTTCTGATAACCAGCATGTGTGGGCCAGATTCCTGTCTCTGGCTGAATTTGCAATTAATAATCGTGTTAATTCATCCTCTGGGATGTCGCCGTTTTTCTGCAATATGGGTTTTCATCCACGCTTTGGCTCCTGTTCCCCATCTGCGTCGGTTGTCCCAGAGGTCAATGATTTTTCTCAAGAACTGTGCACAGTTTGGGCACAGGTTCAGTCGAACCTGGAAAAGGCCCAAGGAGTTCAAAAAGCTAAGGCTGATAGAAACGTTCTAAGGGTGTGAATTTTAAGGTTGGGCATAAGGTATGGTTATCGACTAAAAATCTCAACATGAGGGTACCATCCTACAAGTTTGCACCTCGCTTCATTGGTCCTTACAGGATCATCAAGGTGATCAATCCGGTTTCTTTTAGGTTATGTTTACCCGACTCCCTTCGTGTTCATAATGTTTTTCATGTGTCTTTGCTCAAACGTTATGTTGCTCCCGTTGGTCCTGAGGAACAGTCTCCTCCTCCGGTTGAGGTAGCAGGACAAATGGAGCATGAGATTGCCAGAATTGTGGATGTGAGAAGGGTCCGGAATTCCTTCCAGTACCTCGTACATTGGAAGGGGTTTGGGCCTGAGGACAGGTCTTGGGTACCGTTGACCAGGATGCATGCAGACTCGCTCATCCGAAAGTTCCATCTGCAGCATCCCGATAAGCCTGCTCCCGCTGGTAAGGGTCTGGTGGCCCCTCGTGAAGGGGGGGGGGTACTGTCACGCGAGGTCGGCGTCGCGCTCCCTCTGCACGACATCGCCGGACCTCTCCGCCCCCCTAGAGACGAGCAATAGGGAATTGAAGTGCTGGTCTTGTCAGCCAGCACTTCATGAGTTAATTCTCTGTTTGGGTTTAGCCATGTGGTGCTGATCACACCACATGGCTACTTTACATATTGTTTGGACAGCTTGCTCCGCCTCAGGTCATGTGATGCTGGCCACATCACATGATCCTGGGCGGGCTATTTAAAGATGGCAACTGCCTCACTCAGATGCCTGTGATTAGTCTTCTGAGATCAGTGCTGTGTGTTGGACCTTGCTGTTGATTATTGGTATATTGGATTTTGGCTTCGGACTTAGACTACGCTTTTGCAATTCCCCTCGGTATTTGATGTGACCTCCTGTTCTTGACTTGGCTTGCTGACTATTCTGCTATTGTGTTTGTTCTGTCTGTGTTCGTCTTTCCCTGTGTTCCCTTCCCTTCCCTGTGCACGTACTCAGCATAGGGACTGTCTCCAAGTTACGGTTTTGCCGCCTAGGGCATCTACTGTAAGTAGGCAGGGAGAGAGGTGGGGTTCAGACAGGGCACACTATCCCTTGTTTCCCTGTCGTGACATATAATTCCTCCCATAATTTCCTGTCCTCTGTTTAATACTGCAATTAAAATGAAGAACTATCTAAATAATTCTTCTCTATTTGTCTAAGGATCTCATCTTTTTCCTCCTCCTCATGGTCTTGAGTCTGACTGAAAGATAACTGGCTGCAGCAGGAGCCTCCCCTCTGTGCCCGTCTGCAGTAGAACAAATATAGCTCCATTTCTTGGCTAGGCCCCAACCCTCTGCCGTTTTCCAGTGGAAAATTGAGCAAAATTAGTACAGAATTAGCCTATATGTTCTCTGCAACATTTCTACAAGACTATTCTGATTGTCAGAATCATGTGGAAGATATTTATCTCCTTGGCACTTTTATCAATCAAATAAAAAGATACAAACCTTTTCAGGCAATAATTCAGATTCCCACCAATTATTTGCATTCTAGAAACAAATGTTAATACAAAATAACCAGCTAAATGCCTGAGGCAATGTAGACAGGAACTTATGATGCTAGAATACCTCCTTAGCACTATGTGAAGCACACCAATTCAAGATGCAAAAGGCGATATGCCAAGGAAATGACATGATGCCCTTTTGTATAGGTCCAAAAAGACAGCATGCTCTTTAGTGTTTTTGTCCTAGAGAAAAATTCCATATTGTGGTCTATTTGTAAATGACTTAAAGGTCATCTGTCAGCAGATTTCTACCTATGAAGCTGGATGACCTATTACATGTGCGCTTGGCAGCTGAAGGTATCTGTGTTGGTCTCTTGTTGATATTTGCCTTCATTGCTGAGAAAAATGAAGTCTTAATATATGCAAATAAGCCTCTAGGAGCCTAGTGTACTTTTACTTCACCTAATAACCCTTATCTCTAAATTACTGAGAGGTCATAAACACATATTTAAGCCACATTCTTATCAGCAATATAAGAACTGAGTTATAACGAATGTTTATAATGTCAGAGAGCAGAGATAAGGAATCTGCCAGCTCCTGGTATGACTGAAAAGACAGAAAATTCAGAGGGTACTACTAGATTATCTTAGCTCTGCACAGAAAAAAGGAAGCCATATTTTTAATAAAGACTAGAGATGAGCGAGTAGTGAAATATTCGAAAGTTCGAAATTCGATTCGAATAGACCGCGAAATTCGACTATTCGACCGAATATCGAATCCCATTAAAGTCTATGGGAAAAAAATGCTCGCCACTTGGAAATCTCAATTCGACCACTTGGAGGTCACCAAGTCCACCCTGAAACCTCAGAAAAGGATGCCAACACTGCTGGAATGCAACTGGGACAGCAGGGGAAGCATGTCTGGGTGCATATAACGCGCCCAAGTCGCACTATTACGCCACTATCACAGCCTCTCAACAATACACTCCAAAGACAATCTAACCTCTCTGTAAAGTGAGACCATACAAGGAAACCTTCTTTCCTCTACATTGCCATGGACCCCAAGCCAAACTAGACAAAAAAGAAGATGAAATTCTGCACCCCTTAAAATCACGTTGCCTATGACAACCACAGATGGCATAGGCAAGGGGGAAAGCAAATAGACCCCACCCCTAATTGTCATTGTGTGTGTGTGTGTGAGATGTGGTCAGACATGTCTTCTTTAAAATGTAAAAACAACTCAAACACATGCAGAAGCCTTAAAATGCCCAAATTGTTGGCGCTAGAGATGTCAGTGACCCGACCTGGCCCAGTGTCATATCTAGCAGGTAAAGCAGTGGGGATGTTGAGGGATGCGTAGGACCGCAAAAGGCAGGAAGAGGCCGTGGGCTGGCCAGAGGCTCATGGAAAATTTTTGTGGAGGCCCAAGAGGTGAGACGTCTTAAAAATTGTGTGAGGCCCAAGAGGTGAGATCTCTTAAAAATTATGTGGAGGCCCAAGAGGTGAGACCTGTTAAAAATTATGTGGAGGCCCAAGAGGTGAGACCTCTTAAAGATTTTGCTGAGGCCCAAGAGGTGAGACCTCTTAAAAATTATGTGGAGGCCCAAGAGGTGAGACCTCTTAAACATTTTGTGGAGGCCCAAGAGGTGAGACCTCTTAAAAATTATGTGGAGGCCCAAGAGGTGAGACCTCTTAAGATTTTGTGGAGGCCCAAGAGGTGACACCTCTTAAAAATTATGTGGAGGCCCAAGAGGTGAGACCTCTTAAAGATTTTGTGGAGGCCCAAGAGGTGAGACCTCTTAAAAATTATGTGGAGGCCCAAGAGGTGAGACCTCTAAAGATTTTGTGGAGGCCCAAGAGGTGAGACCTCTTAAAAATTATGTGGAGGCCCAAGAGGTGAGACCTCTTAAAGATTTTGTGGAGGCCCAAGAGGTGAGACCTGTTAAAAATTATGTGGAGGCCCAAGAGGTGAGACCTTTAAAAATTATGTGGAGGCCCAAGAGGTGAGACCTCTTAAAGATTTTGTGGAGGCCCAAGAGGTGAGACCTCTTTAAAAATTATGTGGAGGCCCAAGAGGTGAGACCTCTTAAGATTTTGTGGAGGCCCAAGAGGTGAGACCTCTTAAAAATTATGTGGAGGCCCAAGAGGTGAGACCTCCTAAAGATTTTGTGGAGGCCCAAGAGGTGACACCTCTTAAAAATTATGTGGAGGCCCAAGAGGTGAGACCTCTTTAAAGAATTTTGTGGAGGCCCAAGAGGTGAGACGTATTAAAAATTATGTGGAGGCCCAAGAGGTGAGACCTGTTAAAAATTATGTGGAGGCCCAAGAGGTGAGACCTCTTAAAGATTTTGTGGAGGCCCAAGAGGTGAGACGTATTAAAAATTATGTGGAGGCCCAAGAGGTGACGCGTGTTAACAATTATGTGGAGGCCCAAGAGGTGAGACCTGTTAAAAACATCCCCTGGAAGAAGCCTGTTGGCGAAACGGCGTTGGGTGGAGGTCGCGGTGTGAGTCACCCCGAACCCATAGGTACCTGCTAATATTATTTCTTGTATCTTTACATTTTGGTATACTGCCTCTGTTACATGCAATTATGCTCTCTAGCTAAGTGTATATTTATAGTTGGCAGCGTACCTTCTTATTTATTTTATAAGATTTCTGAGTACTGGGGCTTCTGGGTTGTTCTCCCACCGCTACCTCCAATGGTTTAGGTGTCTCACTTTGCGACATTCCACCGCAACAATATACATGTTTCAAAGATTTAACTTTGTAAGTTTTTTAACATATATCATTATATTAGAATAAAGTTTACTATTAATTATAAAATGTCTGTGGAGTTGGTTCCTTTTTTGGTGTGATATGCTGTTAAAAATTATGTGGAGTCCCAAGAGGTGAGACCTCTTAAACATTTTGTGGAGGCCCAAGAGGTGAGACCTCTTAAAAATTATGTGGAGGCCCAAGAGGTGAGACCTCTTAAAAATTATGTGGAGGCCCAAGAGGTGAGACCTCTTAAAAATTTTGTGGAGGCCCAAGAGGTGAGACCTCTTAAAAAGTATGTGGAGGCCCAAGAGGTGAGACCTGTTAAAAATTATGTGGAGGCCCAAGAGGTGAGACCTCTTAAACATTTTGTGCAGGCCCAAGAGGTGAGACCTCTTAAAAATTATGTGGAGGCCCAAGAGGTGAGACCTGTTAAAAATTATGTGGAGGCCCAAGAGGTGAGACCTGTTAAAAATTATGTGGAGTCCCAAGAGGTGAGACCTTTAAAGATTTGTGGAGGCCCAAGAGGTGCACCTCTAAAAATTGTGGAGGCCCAAGAGTGAGACCTCTTAAAGATTTTGTGGAGGCCCAAGAGGTGACACCTCTTAAAAATTATGTGGAGGCCCAAGAGGTGAGACCTCTTAAACATTTTGTGCAGGCCCAAGAGGTGAGACCTCTTAAAAATTATGTGGAGGCCCAAGAGGTGAGACCTGTTAAAAATTATATGGAGGCCCAAGAGGTGAGACCTCTTAAACATTTTGTGGAGGCCCAAGAGGTGAGCCATAAATATATAAATTTTTCTTATTTACGGAGCAATTCTACGGCGGTTAAGGAGGAGGAGGAGGAGGTGGAGGAGGAAATGGCACTTCATACAGATGGCACTTCACTTTTGGCTGCTTTCCACGGTTGGAGAAGCAAAGTCCGGGTCAATCCACTTGCTGTTCATTTTGATTAGCGTCAGCCTGTCGGCACTGTCGGTTGACAGGCGGCTGCGCTTATCGGTTATAATGCCCCCGGCTGCGCTGAACACCCTTTCTGATAGCACGCTGGCGGCAGGGCAGGCAAGCACCTCCAAGGCGTACAGGGACAGTTCCAGCCACGTGTCCAACTTGGAGACCCAGTAAGTGTAGGACGCCGAGGGATCGGGGAGGACAGGGGTACGGTCTGCCAGGTACTCCCGCAACATCCGCCGATACTTGTCCCTCCTGCTGATAGCGGGCCCCGCAGTGATGGAAGTTGCACGAGGGGGTGCCATGAACGTGTCCCACACCTTGGAGAGTGTTCCCCTGGTGGCTGTGGGCCTGATTGATGTTGTGGGACTCTGGGAGACCCTCTCCTCTCTGCCGCCAGCGATGGTGGGTGGGAAAATCTCCATCATGTTCTGCACGAGTTCCCTCTGGTATTCCAGCAATCGATTCGTCCTCTCCTCTACCGGAATAAAAGAGGAGACGTTATCTTTATACCGGGGGTCCAGGAGTGCGAAGACCCAGTACAGTTTGTTCTCCACTATCCGGACAACACGTGTGTCCCGGGAAAAGCAGCCCAGCATGAAGTCAGCCATGTGTGCCAGACTCTGAATAGGCATGACGTCACTGCCCCCACCAGAAGGATCACTTGCCATTTCCTCCTCTTCCTCTTCCGCCTCCTCTCCGCCCCATCCGCGCTGAACCAATGGGACGCACACAGCCTGACTGCTACCCTTCGCCGCCAGCATCCTCCTCCTCTTCCACAGCCACCTCCACGTCGTCCTCCTCCTCATCCTCCTCCTCCTGCAACTGCCACCGTGAAGCAGACAAAAGTGTGGTCTGACTGTGTAGCTCCGTTGCGTCTCCTCCTACCCCCGTCTCCTCTGCGTGCAATGCGTTCTCCCTTATTGCGATGAGCGATTCTTTAAGGACGCATAGGAGCGGGATGGTTACGCTCACTATAGCGTCCTCGCTGCTGACCTTCTTGGTGGACTCCTCAAAGATACGCAGTACATCGCATATGTCTGCCATCCATGGCCACTCGTGGTTGACAAACTGAGGGAGCTGAGTTGGAGGCACGCGTGGATTCATAATCTGGTACTCCATCAATGCTCTCTGCTGCTCACACACCCTGGCCAACATGGAATAGGTGGAATTCCAGCGAGTCGGCAGGTCGCACAACAGCCGATGTTCAGGCAAATGGAGGCGTTGCTGGAGTTTTTTTAAACTAGCAGCAGCTACAGTTGACTTCCGAAAGTGAGCGCACAAGCGCCGCACTTTCACCAGTAGCTCTGCCAGGTTGGGGTAAGTCTTTAGAAATTTTTGGACTACCAGATTAAAAACGTGGGCCAGGCATGGTACGTGATTGAGTTCGGCAAGCTCCAGAGCCGCCACCAGGTTACGGCCGTTATCGCACACGACCATGCCTGGTCCTAGCTGCAGCGGCGACAGCCACATCTCCGTCTGCTGCAATATGGCGTCCCTCACCTCTGGGGCGCTGTGCTTCCTGTCGCCCAAGCTGATGAGCTTTAGCACCGCCTGCTGACGTCTCCCCGCGCCAGTGCTGCAACGCTTCCAGCTAGCGGCTGAGGGCGATGTTAAGGCACAGGAGGAGGAGGAGGAGGAGGAGGGGGGTTTATCAGAACCCATGCTGGCAATCTTGGGCGGGGGTGGTAGGTAGGCCGTCTCTGTTTGCGACCCCGTCCCCGCTTCCACTACATTCACCCAGTGTGCCGTCAAAGAGATGTAGCATCCCTGGCCGCAAGCGCTTGTCCACGAGTCGGTGGTCAAGTGGACCTTTGCGCTGACTGCGTACCTCAGGGCCCGCCTGATGTTACGCGACACGTGCTGGTGCAGGGCGGGGACGGCACTCCGGGAAAAGTAGTGGCGGCTGGGGACGGAATAGCGAGGTGCGGCAGCCGCCATCAGGTCGCGGAAGGCCTGCGTCTCCACAAGCCTAAACGGCAACATCTCCAGGGCCAGCAGTTTGGAGATGTGGCAGTTTAAGGCTTGGGCTTGGGGGTGACTCGAGGCGTACTTCCGCCTGCGGTCGAACGCCTGCGAGATGGACAGTTGATGGGACGAGGAGTGTGAAGGTGCAGGCGAAGAGGCGGGGGAAGGGGAGGCTGAAGGAGAAGGCCCCAAAGTAGCCGAGGCAGAGGCAGATGTGGAGGTGTCCTGGCTGGAGGTCTGGACCGCAGTGGCAGCACACAACAAAGGGGAAGAGGCAGTGGCAGCAGGACCGGGCGCAGGTTGTATTGCGTTTGCTCTCTCCCACTCAGCCCAGTGCTTGACTTCCAAGTGACGCCGCATGCCTGAGGTGGTCAGATTGCTCTTCTCAGAGCCCCTACTCAGTTTTGAGTGGCAGAGTGTGCAAACCGCGCTCAGTTTGTCATCCGCACAAACATTAAAAAATCTCCACACCACAGAAGTACGAGGCCTCGATGGGGGAGCTTCGCGCGACTGCCCGCTGCCGGGAACAGCTTCGGCCGTGCTGGCTGTGGCCTCACTACTCTGTCTGGACTGTCCTCTGCCTCTGGACATCCCTCTGCCTGGACATCCCTCTGCCTTGCTGCCTTTTTCGGTGCTGCGCAGACCACCACCTCTCCACTGCTTTCCCCGCTGGACATCACCCCTGGCCAAGTGGGGTCGGTCATTTCGTCATCCACCACCTACTCTTCCTCACTCTGCTCCTCCTCCTGCCCACTGGACATTCCAACAGCCTCCCTTGATGGCAACTGCGTCTCATCATCATCATCGCTCATGATAACAGATGCTGGTTCAGGGTCCACATCAGCAGGAGATGGCGAAAACTCAAGTGTTTGGGCATCACTACAAACAAATTCCTCTGCTAGCTCCTGGGATTCTTCCGGCACATCTGAAAAAGGACCCGAAAAGAGCTCCTGGGAGGGGTCAAGGGTGGGATGACTCTGTTGGCCAGGTGTGGAGGAAGGAGGGTCAGAGTGAGACTGTGTGGATGACTGGCTGGTGGACAACTGTGTGGAAGCGCTATCGGCTATCCATTGCACCACCTGTTCAACCTGCTCAGGCCTCAACAGCGGTGTAACTCGCCCCCTGCTTAACTGTCCCATAAAGGCAGGGATTCTGGATGAGTGGGATCCTGGCTGACCCTCACCAGCACGCATTGTATCCCCACTGGCTTCAACAAGGCCACCAACAGCATTTCCGCGCCCCCATCCTCGTCCACGTCCGATTCCGCTAGCCCCCCTCCGCATT
>ONZH01018433.1:0-20120 GCA_900303285.1 Rhinella marina
CCGCATTACTGTGAAGAAGACAGAGGTGTCTGTTTAGGCCGGAGCCTCCAAAAATTGTGCATAGGCCGAAGCCCGCATTAGTGTGAAGAAGATAGGGATGTCTCTTTAGGCCGGAGCCTCCAAAAATTGTCCAAAGGCCATTTTGCCGGATTAATGAACACAGGGTGTCTTCAGGCCAAAGCATTAATAAATTACACACACTCCGGTTTTCGGATTCCAGTCAGAGAAAAAGGCTTGGCTTGTTTGGACAACAAGCCTAAAAACATTCTACATGGTAAAGATAGGCAGTGAAAATTATATATGGGCTTTTCATGGATGGCACAGCCAGTAGTAGTAGGGGACAGGGTACATCAGCACAGCAGAGAGTGAATAGTAAATAGAACAAACGGTGGTGGAGTATAACAATATCTGCTAATGTAACTTGTAACGGGAGGTGGAGGTAGACAACAGTGTAACAATTTTATTTTTTAATACCGTTTTTTTCATTTTTTATTTTTTTGTAGGAAAAGCTCCATTTCCAAATAGTAATTACAACTAAGAACGGTGGAGTATAACAATGACTGCTAGCCTGCTAAGTGCTAATGTTGAAATTGGAGGTGGAGGTAGACAACAGTTTTTTAATTTTAATAACATTTTGGGATTTTTGGTTTGGGGAGTTCGGGTTCGCTCATCCCATGACACAAGACGTTTGGCACGCAACTTTATGGGCCGGCTGACTGTAACAGAGGGAAGACACTGGGAATATTTCAGCCTACCAGGCCTGATCTAATCATCTGCCTCAGCAAGAGGAGTGTGAAAATCGGAGGTAATCCAGCCTTGACTCATTTTTATAAATGTGTTTTTTTGGACACTGCCAGAAGACAATTTGGTCCGTTTGGGTGTCACCATCCCCCCAGCGGCACTAAAAAAACCCTCTCAGATATGACACTTGAGGCTGGGCAGGAAAGAAGCCCTAGTGCATAGTGGGCAAGTTCCAGCCACTGTTGTATTCTGGCTTCCCAGAAGTCCAGGTGGTTTGAGAACCGGCTTTGCGAGCCAGTCTGCAGGTTAGCCTGAACCTGGTCATTGAGGCGGGTGGACTGGGCCTGCCCACTTGGCTGCGCCTGTTGGGAGGCTGAAAAAAATTGTTGCATCATACTCATGAGGCTTAACTGTCTGCTGCTGGTTGTGGAAGGAGGTGGTTAACTCTGCCGGGCCTCTCTTTCAGAGATGCTGGCAGCAGGCTGGGACTCCCTTTCCAGGAGAGGAATACAATCCCACATGTTGGAGTGATACAGCGGGTCCTGAAGCATCACAAACCAGTATTTGTCAGTCTGCCTTATTTTTAGGATACGCCTGTCAGTGCGTAAGCACGTGAGCATACAGCTCGCCATCCTGGCCAACGTGCCCGAGGAGCCAGTTCTATCCATTTCAGCCTCTCTCTGAGTCAATTGAGTGTCTCTGAAGATGTAATCGTCATCCTCCAGCTCCTCCAACTGTGTCTCCTCCTCTAGCTGAAGCTCCTCATCCTCCTGTCACGAGTGGGCTTGCGTCTGGTATCAGACGTTCTGCGCGGCTTTCTAAAGTGACATAATTTGACAAGCTTTTCCCTTGGTTTGGTTGCTGTTTACCACACCCCTTCCCCTCAGCTGTTGCTGCTGTGGTAATTATCTTTCTCCTATTTACCCCTTCCTCTCCCAGTATCCCTTGCGGTTTATACTTTCTGTCTACTTAGTAGTGTGTGGTGTGGATCTCGGCTGAGATCCGGTTGCTGCGATATCTGCTTAAGATAAGTGACTTTTTCCCTTTTGTGGTTTTCCTTTTGGAGTCTCCTGTTCGTCCTTACTCTTGGAGGAACGGGTTTACTCTTTCTTGTGTCACTAGCTGCAGGGTTTTCTAGGGTGCATTTATTATTAGGTTCCTGTGATTGAACTTTCCTACAACTCAGGCTTGTTCATACTGGTAGTCAGTCAGGGCCTAGTTTCAGGGTTCCCTGCAGGAGGTGACCGTTTCCCTGGTTTGGGTCTGATCCCTTCCCTCGTATGCTTGGTGTGGCTATTCCCTCCACACCAGAGCGTGACACCTCCTCCTGCACCTCCATGGAACTTTGTCATTGGGGCTCCCCAACAGTCACAGGTGCATAGCGTGTAAAGAGATTTGCAGGGTTACCTTCCCCCCCTTGACCCCAGCTGCATGAGCGACATTGTCTTTTAAAGGACAAATATTATTGAAACAATATCGTTCATACCGCATCTGTCCTGGCTGACCAATTTAGTGGCTTCTTCAAAAGGATTCAGCACACTGCAGGTATCTCGGACAAGCCTCCACTGACGAAAATCTAATCCACACCTGCTCCCTATGGTCGACGATTCTGGCTGCTGCTGGACAAAGTCATCCACTGCATTGGCACGTCACCTATCAACCGGTGTGGCAGAAGACCGTTTTGCCGCTGCAGTTCCAGCAGAGCGTTGCGTGACACATAAGAGTGACTCAATTGAGTGCAAAGCTTCCATGCCTTTGCCAGCACTGTGCGCAGGCCAGTGAATGTTTTCAGAAATCTCTGAACCACTAGATTTAGTACATTTGCCATACAGGGAGCATGTGTGAATTGCCCCAGGTGCAGCGCTGCCACTATATTTGTCCCGTTGTCACTCACGACCTTGCCCACTTGCAGCTGGCGGGGAGACAGCCAGTGAGCTATTTGCTGCTTGATGTGATGCAGCAAGTGCTGGCCTGTGTGGCTGGTGTTGTCAAGACAGATTAAGTCTAACACGGCGTGGCAGCATTTAACCTGGCACATGTGATATGAAGGAGGGGGGTCAACTCTCTGCCATGATGCTCCTGCAGGCGGACTGCCCATGGAGGTGGAGGTGGAGGAGGGAGCGGATAAGTGTGTGGTGGTCTGCAATCCTGGCTGGAAACTGCGTGGAGGTGCCAAAAGCAACTGGCTCTGTTGCTGCCTCGCTGCCGCTAAAAACATTCAGCCAGTGGGCCACAAAGGACATGTATTGCCCCTGGCCATATGCACTGCTCCAGGTGTTGACCATAATGTGCACGGTGCTGCAGAGGGTCGGCTGCAGGGAGCATCCTATGCTGTCCTCCACGTGTGAGTAAAGGGCGGGGATAGCTTTATTTGAAAAGTAATGCCGGCTAGGGATCTGCCAGAGCAGCTGAGCGCAAGCCATCAGCTCCCTAAAAGCAGTACAATCCACTAAATTGTACGGCAGAGACTGCACAGCCAGCAACGTGGTCAGGTGGGAATTAATTTTGCGCACTGTGGGATTGCTGGTTGCGTAAACCTGCTTCCTGGCCACGCACTCGACGATGGATGGCTGACGAGTAAGAGGAGGTGGAGAAACGCACACGTTTGACGACCAGGACGTGTAAGATGTACTAGTTACGCCGCTGGATGCTGGCTGAGTTATGCCGCTGGATGCGGGCTGTCTGATGCAAGGGACCCCGGTAGAAGTAGCCAGCTCTACACAATCAAGGCGCTGCTGTAATCTACCTTGGTTAGACAAATGTGCGGCATGACGCTGCTTCAGATGGTTCCACAGAGCTGTGGTCCCTACATTTGAGGCTTTCCCACGGCTCAATTTCTGCTTACAGAAATTGCACGTGGCCGTGCTGATGTCCCCCGGCAGAGTGGTGAATACTTCCACACACCTGACGTTCGGCCTTCAGAGGTGGCCAAGCTTGTAGCCCTTTCACACTTGGACCCTGATGCCGGCCCAACCCTATTTGGGGCCTCATTAGTTCCCAAGACAGGCCTGGGCCTACCTCGCTTCTGCCCTCTGTTGATACCACTACCACCACCCTCCTCCTCAGACATCAAATCCTCCTCACCAGCCTGATCCACCTCCCAGGTCCTCCTGTCTAACACATAGTCATCAACATCAGACTCCCCACCACTTTTGTCTGACTGCAATATCGGCTGTTCCCCACCAACCTCTGCTTCCGGGCTGTCCAAACACTGACTGCTCTCTAAAAAAATTATCAGGGAGGCTTTCCTCAGTATCTGCTGGATTTGTTGAGGTTCAGTGGCCTTTTATTTGATAAAACACAGAAGGCGCACCAGTAGGAGGGGGAACTGAAGGCAGAGAGGAGGCAGAGAATGATGGGCTTTTTTGGAGCTGCATGGTGGAGCAGGAGGAACGCTCTGAGTCTGACCCCTGGCTACATGATACTGTATCAGCAGAAGAAAGCACGTTATCCAGCTGTGATTGAGATGAGTGAGCCATCCACTCCACTACCTCATCCACTACAATTTTGCACCTTGGTGGGTTAGCCTGGTGGAACAGTGGCCAACTACTATGAATTCTACTGGTAGCAGCTACACCTACATATCCTTTGCCACTGCTAGCATGTGCCACCTTCTTTTTTTTGGGAGCTAGAGGTCTGGCTGAAAGTGGACCCCTTCTGCTTTTCAGTGCCAGACATTTTCACTTGGCTGTGGCAGCAGGCAATCAGGTCTTTGTCTCTCTCCCTGCCTGATTAATATTACTAGCCCTGCACTCGCCCTGATATCTGTAATGTGGGTGCCCAGAACACCACCAGAATTTACAGAACACAGTTCTCTGTCTTTCACAAGCTCCTGCTCGTCTCAGCAGGCGCAGCACAACTGATGTGTCACTGGCTTACCGAGCCTATGGGCCAATCAGCAAGCCCTTCCCCCTAGGTCAGGTGACAGGGTTCTTACCGGGCTTTTTTCCGCTCTCACCGCGAACATTTCTGCACAATTAACGAATATACAGTAAAAGTTCGCTACTGACCTGAATTTGTCAAAGTATCAGATGCGTAGCATTAGTGTACAATTTATCAGACGCATACGTAGCGTTAACGTTCAAAGGTTTAAGTACATTTAAGATTCGACCGGAGCAAATCTGAAAAGATCTGGATCCGCTTTGGAGTAGAAAATTGCGAAGATTCGTATAGAATCTACAAAGTGGTGAATAGATTCGCTCATCTCTAATAGTATGTGTAAGAAAACGAGATGGTAGCCTGAGACTCTGCTGTGACTATAGAGAGCTAAACCAGAAGTCAGTTCCTGACTGTCATCCTATACCTAGAATCCAACATATGCTGAATAGCTTGTTAGGAACTTCTTGGTTTTCTGTGCTTGATCAAGGGAAAGCCTACCACCAAAGATTTATGGAAGAATCCTGGAGTCCTTTGACAGCCTTCAAAACACCTTGGGGATTATATGAATGGATCCGTATTCCTTCTGGGCTCAGCTCCTACAGAATTTCAGAGAAGCATGGAAGAATACTTGGAAGGACTGAGAGATGGTATCAGTCAACCATATCTGGAAACTTGGTTCACAAGTCTTTCATTGAAAATGTGGAACATGTACGTACTTTGCTACGGCGCTATCAACAGCATGGAATCAAGCTAACATCAAAGAAATGTGAGCTGTTCAAAAGACAAGTCTGGTTCCTAGGTTTAGATTGTCTCTGGTGATGGCTATACTATGGATCCAGCAGAAATTGCTCCACTAATGGCTTTGAAAAACAAACATCAACAGAAGGAGAGCTTAGAAAAAGACTAGGTTTTCTGTCCTACTACCGGACATATTCAGATTTTCTCCCGGATTGACGATCCACTGTATGATCTACTGTCTACAGGGCCAAGTTCACCATCAGCCACAGAAAAGAAAGCAAAAAGTGATAGGATGCAGGCAGGAACTTGTAGGATCTGTTACATATGGTGGAGAATGCGGGCAGAGCATTGTAGGATCTGTCACATATGGTGGAGAATGTGGGCAGAGCATTGTAGGATCTGTCACATATGGCCATCAATATCAGATTGGCGGGGGACCGACACCCGGCATCCCCGCTGATCAGCTGTTTGAAGAGAAGGCGCGCGCCATGCCAGCGCTGCCTCCTATTCATTGTTTATCTACTCGCCGTCGCATCCGCAGCGCTGAGCAGGTGTAATTACAGCTAAGCTGTCCAATTTATTTCAATGTAATTACACCTGCTCACCACTGCAGCTGCAACGGCATCAATATGAACAGCCCAGACAACCCCTTTAAATCCTACAAAGCCCTGCCTGCATCCTCCAGCATATGTGACAGATCCTACAATGTCCTGCCCACATCCTCTACCATATGACACATCCTACAATGCTCTGCCCGCATCTTCCACCATATGTGACAGATCCTACAATGCTCTGCCTGCATTCTCCACCATATGTGACTGATCCTACAATGTCCTGCCCACATCCTCCACCATATGTGACTGATCCTACAATGTCCTGCCCACATCCTCCACCATATGTGACTGATCCTACAATGTCCCGCCCACATCCTCCACCATATGTGACACATCCTACAATGTCCTGCCCACATCCTCCACCATATGTGACACATCCTACAATGTCCTGCCCACATCCTCCACCATATGTGACTGATCCTACAATGTCCTGCCCACATCCTCCACCATGTGTGACAGATCCTACAATGTCCTGCCCACATCCTCCACCATGTGTGACACATCCTACAATGTCCTGCCCACATCCTCCACCATATGTGACTGATCCTACAATGCTCTGCCCACATCCTCCACCATGTGTGACAGATCCTACAATGTCCTGCCCACATCCTCCACCATGTGTGACAGATCCTACAATGTCCTGCCCACATCCTCCACCATATGTGACAGATCCTACAATGCTCTGCCCACATCCTCCACCATGTGTGACAGATCCTACAATGTCCTGCCCACATCCTCCACCATATGTGACTGATCCTACAATGTCCTGCCTGCATCCTCCACCATATGTGACAGATCCTACAATGTCCTGCCCCCATTCTCCACCATATGTGACAGATCCTACAATGTCCTGCCTACATCCTCCACCATATGTGACAGATCCTACAATGCTCTGCCTCCATCCTCCACCATATGTGACAGATCCTACAATGTCCTGCCCACATCCTCCACCATATGTGACACATCCTACAATGTCCTGCCTACATCCTCCACCATATGTGACAGATCCTACAATGCTCTGCCTCCATCCTCCACCATATGTGACAGATCCTACAATGTCCTGCCCACATCCTCCACCATATGTGACAGCCAGTCTGGTGGGATTACCTTTCCCTGGAGTAAATGGTACAGTGTAGACTGCTTGTTCCACAGAATGATGACTCACAAGCCAGAAAAACCTTTAGGCTGACCTCCTTGCCAGTCTTATCTACATGTTGTGTATCACGGAAAACAAAATCATGAATACTTGTCCAAACGCTGACAACACAAAATTAATCTCTGACTACCTGGACAAGGCTGAGCTGACCTCAGTCCAGGAGAACAAAGCATCCCGCTGTACATGAAGCTGCCGTACACAGGGAATCTAGTGTCTTCCCAGAGATTATGGCCATCCCCTTCTGCCTCACGATATTGCGAACTTTATATTTTTGATACAGTTTACACCTGGGACTCCTTACCTCTAGGACTATTTGTCTCTTGACATCTGCATTGCTTATGTATTCGTATAACTACAAACGTCCATCACTATTTTGCATATCATGCATTTTGTTTAATGTGTTTTACTCATTAGGCCGAGATCAAGGTCTTTGGCCGAAACGTAGGCCATTGTCCTGTATACACTAATTTTGGATGGATGAAATAAATCATTAATCGCAGACTAATCTTTTTCAGTGCTGTGGTTCTGCCATTATTCCTACTTTTTTTCACCAACATAGGAAAAAAGTTGCTTATTTTTTATGGACTGTCCAGAAATTTCTGAACGGTTGGCAACCCTCCTCCAAGATATCAGTGAGAAGTCAGCAGTTCATTCACTTCGGGACTTTTTCAGTTAATGTGATAGATGTAATTCCAAGTATTTATACCATGTGATCAATTTACATCATTATGTGCAATTACATATACAGAGCATAAAAAGGTAAAATACAATAAATGAAATATATAAAAGTGCTGAGGAGAGTCACAATCACATAACCCGTGTATAGTATTAACCCCTTCCTGACACAGCTACTTTCCGTTTTTCTGTTTTCCTTCTTTGCTCCTCGCCTTCCATTTAATATTCCATACAATGTGGTGGACAATTGGAAAAAAATCTAATGTGGTAACAGCAGTCATACTATGGAGGTCTCTACTGTAAGAGCAGTCACACTATGGAGATCTCTACTGTAAGAGCAGTCACACTATGGAGGTCTCTACTGTAAGAGCAGTCACACTATGGAGGTCTCTACTGTAAGAGCAGTCACACTATGGAGGTCTCTACTGTAAGAGCAGTCACACTATGGAGATCTCTACTGTAAGAGCAGTCACACTATGGAGGTCTCTACTGTAAGAGCAGTCACACTATGGATGTCTCTACTGTAAGAGCAGTCACACTATGGAGATCTCTACTATAAGAGCAGTCAAACTATGGAGGTCTCTACTGTAAGAGCAGTCACACTATGGAGATCTCTACTGTAAGAGCAGTCACACTATGGAGGTCTCTACTGTAAGAGCAGTCACACTATGGAGGTCTCTACTGTAAGAGCAGTCACACTATGGAGGTCTCTACTGTAAGAGCAGTCACACTATGGAGATCTCTACTGTAAGAGCAGTCACACTATGGAGGTCTCTACTGTAAGAGCAGTCACACTATGGATGTCTCTACTGTAAGAGCAGTCACACTATGGAGATCTCTACTATAAGAGCAGTCAAACTATGGAGGTCTCTACTGTAAGAGCAGTCACACTATGGAGGTCTCTACTGTAAGAGCAGTCACACTATGGAGGTCTCTACTGTAAGAGCAGTCACACTATGGAGGTCTGTACTGTAAGAGCAGTCACACTATGGAGGTCTCTACTGTAAGAGCAGTCACACAATGGAGGTCTCTACTGTAAGAGCAGTCACACAATGGAGGTCTCTACTGTAAGAGCAGTCACACTATGGAGGTCTCTACTGTAGGAGCAGTCACACTATGGATGTCTCTACTGTAAGAGCAGTCACACTATGGAGATCTCTACTATAAGAGCAGTCAAACTATGGAGGTCTCTACTGTAAGAGCAGTCACACTATGGAGGTCTCTACTGTAAGAGCAGTCACACAATGGAGGTCTCTACTGTAAGAGCAGTCACACTATAGAGGTCTCTACTGTAAGAGCAGTCACACTATAGAGGTTTCTACTGTAAGAGCAGTCACACTATGGAGGTCTCTACTGTAACAGCAGTCACACTATGGAGGTCTCTACTGTAAGAGCAGTCACACTATGGATGTCTCTACTGTAAGAGCAGTCACACTATGGAGGTCTCTACTATAAGAGCAGTCACACTATGGAGGTCTCTACTGTAAGAGCAGTCACACTATAGAGGTTTCTACTGTAAGAGCGGTCACACTATGGAGATCTCTACTGTAAGAGCAGTCACACTATGGCGGTCTTTACTGTAAGAGCAGTAACACTATGGAGGTCTCTACTGTAAGAGCAGTCAAACTATGGAGGTCTCTACTGTAAGAGCAGTCGCACTATGGAGGTTTGTACTGTAAGAGCGGTTACACTATGGAGGTCTTTACTGAAGGAGCAGTCACACAATGAAGGTATCTATTGTAAGAGCAGTCACACTATGGAGGTCTCTACTGTAAGAGCAGTCACACTATGGAGGTCTCTACTGTAAGAGCAGTCACACTGTGGAGGTCTCTACTGTAGGGGTTACACTATGGAGGTCTCTACTGTAGGGGTTACACTATGGAGGTCTCTACTGTAGCTGTTACACTATGGAGGTCTCTACTGTAGCGGTTACACTATGGAGGTCTCTACTGTAGGGGTTACACTATGGAGGTAAAGTGTTTTAGCTCCTGCTTGCTGTGTTACCTTAGATTTTGGCAGTAGGTACTGTAGTTGCCACCAAGGAGCTTCACTTTTCGTTCTTCAGAGATGAACACTCCTCTTGTATGAACATGTAGACCAGTGTTTTATGGCTGAGCTGTTGCTGCTTCTCCTTGTCATTACAACACATACATGAGCAGAACCCATTAAATAGGGCAAATATTTGGTGGCCATCAGAAGTAGTATCTGATGAAAGAGCCGTCAGTCATTGAGCTCTCCAGTATGACCACCTCTGCTATCGTTACTGATGGAGATTTCTTGATATTACGAACCTGCTATCAATATGACTAATTACCTTGCTGTCAAAAACTTCACCCATTTACAGTATATGAGAAGTGGAGAAGTGTACTCATTTGTGTAGTGCTTATTTCTAAACCTCATTGTGGGCGACAGACACAAGATATTGTGCAATATTTTCTTATATGTTTTCGGAACGCTTCATCTCTTACTCCATAGATCAGCGGACTGAGGAATCTGGGCAAACATGTGAACAAAATGCAGTTTGAAAGGATTAGGCAATACATGTAATTCCTTACATAAGTCTCGGTTATGGTGGAGATTAAGGCGGCCATACATAACATTAGCTGGAAGGCATGGAGCATCACCGTTTTACCAGCTTTAAGGGCTGAAGAACCTCCAGAACCGACCTTCCTGGCAACCAGCATGACATTAATGTAGGTAAATAAAATGATCAAGGCCACCATGGTGAAGCTGAGGATATTGGTGAAGGTCCTAACCGCATTTTGTATGGGACTTACCACCTTTATAGCACCACACATCACATAAAGGGAATATGAGCTTCTTTCTGCTAAGTAGGTCACAGAAATAAAGTTTGCAGTACTAATAGACAACCCTATGGCCCAGATCATAACAATTGCATATTTAGCTCTCTTTGGTGTACAAAACTGTAAGTGTCTCAGTGGGAAACATATGGCTATGTAACGTTCTAGAGACATGACGGCCAGGTTGTATGGGGTCACTACAAAGAAAGAGCCGGCGTAGCTTTGAATGATGAAACAGACTATTACAGGGAAGTGTACAGCATGCATGTAAGACAATACAAGGAAATTTGTCAAGATGATAAACAACGTGTCATTGATGAGCATGTGGACAAAGAGGACGTATCGAGGGTTCTCCTGCAGGTGAGGAGTGGTGAAGAAGACCTTCAGCATAATTACGGTAAAGTAGGAGAAGAAGGAGAAACAGAAAAGAGATGTAACTAGAAAAACAGTTCTGATGACATCATCGACTTCGTTGGTATAAGATAACATCACGGTATCATTCACAGGAGCAGATGTGGAATTCACCATTGGAAACTGGATGGTAGTCATTCTTCTAGGAGATCTCACACAGGAACGTGACAGTGTTCAGCTTGTCTGATGTCTACATAGATACATAGATATCTGCATTATAACTCACTTCTTTTCTGCTGCACCTACTTCTAGAATGAGTATCTAGTATCAGACTAACCTCTATCCATGAAATGTCCATGTTCTTGGGGATGTCTCACAGTTCCTGTATACAGATGGAGCATGTTAATATGAGTAAGAATTCATTTACCGTCATGGATCATCTTAAGGTGTTGTACATTACATCTTTGGCATCACTGTCCGTGGGTTCAAATGTAGTCCTCTATATCAAGCCGTATTTCATTAGTCTGTTGTTTTTTCCCCCCCTAAGCTTCATGTGGAATCCAGCTGAAAAAAACCTCCATATGTTTTTATTCCCTATCCACATATGAGTGGGAGTCCTACTACTGAGACCCCCACCAATCACGAGAACAGGGGCGCCATACCTTGTAGAGCCCCCCTGAAATAGACGGAGGGGATGATCGGAAAAGTGTGACAGCTCACTTTTTCCGACCAGCTACTTCATCCATTTCAGGGGGGCTCCACAGGGTACAGGGCCTTAGTTCTTGTGATTGATGAGGGTGCCAGCGGTAGGACCACTTCAGTCTGATAAAGGCTATGCACACCTTTGGAGTCAATTTTTTTATGATTGTATTTACCTTATTTTTGACTAAAAATCATATTATATTAAAAATATTGAGCTGTTCAGTCACAAAGGGTTAACTGTTTTTCTAGCTGTGTGACTGGTGCTTTCACTTGGTCGTCTAATAAGCCTGATCTCTAAACTACTGAGAATTCAGTATTTAAGCCACATTCTTATCGGTAAGATAAGGATTGAGCTTTAATGAGGTCAGAGAGCAGAGATAAGGAGTCTGTCTGCTCTATAGATGAGGGAGTTGACAAAAAAACCCACAGGCAGCTAGTAAGGCACGTCAGCTCTGTACAAAAAGGACTCCATATAGTTAATAAATTGAAAAAATGATTTTTATGTCAAAATAAGTATAATGCAATAATAAAAAAATGTCCCAAAGGTGTACATAGCCTTTAACCTCTATCTTGTGGATAGAGGATAACTTGTTATAACCTGAATACCCCTTAAAAGAGGATGTTGATTGCGGTGAGTGCATCACATGCACCCCTAAAAATACCCAGTCACCAGGAATAAGTGGATGACTCAAGTCCACCAGAATGGACTATCACAAAACAGCGTATCCTTCACTTATAGAGGTGTTTCTATGTAACGAGCTTGTCCCTATGACACCCATATGACCTAATATAAAACTTGGTGTAGACCCAGGCATACTTTGTCTTGTTTGGCATGTCCCTATAGTGGTGGAGTCCATGATCTGGGCCACTCACTTATGCTAGAATAGCTGGGCCCTTGGAGCGGTACTCTCTGGATAGACATAGACATTAAGGAGACTGTATTAAACTGTCCAGAGTCTGTCTAGATCAGTGGTCTTCAACTTATGACTCTCCAGCGCTACAGGTTGGAGACCATTTCTCTTGGATATGGCAGAAGAGACACAAACCTAGAAAGGGTCACTAACGTCTATCTTCTATATATTCAGTATCTACATGCAAGCCTAAAGGACACTCACAGCTCTATAGTCAGCATTACAGTGTAGACACATGAGGGGTTTGGCTGCTCTTCTCTGAGGTTTCTGCATGGTGCACATATTTATAGTTGTAGAGTCACGCTCCCAGTAGAGTGCGATACCTCTGGATTCAAGGATTCAGTGAGCGCAATATCTAATCATAACACCAGAGAAATAGAAAGCTATTTCGGTATCATAGTTTTGAGGCATTAAATGAACCTCTGGAGATTCTTCTCAAAGTCCTTTTACAGTGTTGGCTCTGCTTGGGTCAAAGGTAGAGATGAGTGAATCTATTTGCCGCTTGTATAGTCGTTACAAATCCTCCTTATTTCCTACTCTGAAGCGAATCTGGATTTTTTCAGATTCGCTTTGTACGAGTGTTAAATGTTATTAAAATTGTGTACCCTAACGCTAGGCATGCATTCTTCTTGCCCCCCAGCCCCAGAAGCAGGAAATGACGATACGCAACCTCAAGAGCGGAAAAAGTGAAAATACCCCCCCCCCCTCAGAATCGGGAAAAACCAGCCCGGCCCACCGAGAACTTTCTATTTGCAAGTATAAGGAGTGAAGACTCCTCCATCATTACTCCGCCCTCCTCTCCAGTTCAAGCCAGCGGTGAACAAGACAGTATGGCGCACCAACTACGTACAAAGTGGGGACAGATGGTGTGCGATCCCGAACCACCGGAGAGGCCCAAAGAGATCAGAGTGGCACAAGTGACCCCGAGAATTGCACGGGCACTGGAGGTGTCCACCGTGTCGGCTGGTGCAGGGGAGGCGGCTGGAGCATCCACTCCACCGTCCAGGAGGAGAACACCTTCCATGCGGCAGAATCCAATCGTGCCTGCATCCGTGACAGCCCATGCCCAGACCGTATGGGATTATAAGAAAACAGTGGAGGACTGGGTCATCCAAGTGCTTAACCATCAAAGGCCGGGAGACCCTACGCTGGAATGGCGCAAAGGAACCGTCATCCAGTTTTTGGTGGAGAGAGGCAGTGGCTTCCTTGCAGACGACGAGGACGGGGAGGAGTACTTCGTATGCCGCAGGTCTGTTAAATGGCTTTACTTGCCCAAAGCCTGTCACAGCCTATACGTGAGGAATCAGGTCAAATATACCCCCATGGCATCCATGAAAGGACCCTTTGCTCCTCAGGATAGGTCATCAATATCAGATCGGCGGGGGTCCAACACCTGGCACCCCTGCCGATCAGCTGTTTGAACAGGAGGTGCGCGCCGTACCAGCGCTGCCTCCTCTTCATTGTTTACATGCTAGCTGTAACACGGGTAGTGGTGAGCAGGTGTAATTACACCTAACCACCCCATTCATTTCAATGGGAAGGCTCGTTCCTAATTACACCTGCTCACCACTACCCGTGTTACGGCTAGCAAAGAAGAGGCAGCGCTGGTACGGCGCCCACCTCCTCTTCAAACAGCTGATCGGCGGGGGTGCCAAGTGTCGGAACCCTGCCGATCTGATATTGATGACCAATCCTGAGGATAGGTCATCAATAAATATAACTTGGAGGACCCCTTTAAAGGACACCTCTGGACCTATGGGAGCCACAACATGGACTGCACCTGACAGGTGAGAGCTAGTTGGCACATGATTTTATTTATCTTGTTTTTATTGCCCCCTGTTTGACTCTCACCCAGATGGCCATGGCTTGTCTGGACTCCACCCATTCTGCCAAAAATTCCCAGTTGCTCCTAAACGCGTCAATTTTCTTCTCAGTTTATTTGGGAGCCCACTTTTCAAAAAGGGCACTTCATTTGCTGCTATATCATGTGGATTAAGCGTTGCCTTTTTGGATTGCAAAATTACCTCACGTGGATTACAATTGAATTTTGGACTATGTGTTCCAGTGTTTTATGCCAAGCAGCCAAGAAAAGAGACTCAAATGTATATCTGAGACTATTTTGCTTGCAAATGTGAAATTGATTGCACTAAAATGCACTAAATTATGCAGTATTTTAGCAATAATGTTTTTACAGGTTCAGCAATGTTTAAGCACTTTAGCCCAATGTGTCCTATTATGCACTTATTGTATGGTGTTTTTGGTAAATTATGCACTTAGGCGGATCGCTATCACCTTACTTTTCTAGCTCATATAGACTGCCTCTGAGGACTGTATGCTGCGGCCTATCGTTGTGCGTGTGTGCGACGCAATCGCGAGACAATAGTATGCGAAGGATTCGTATGCACTTTGTACTCTAATGCTTACGTATTTAGTTCAGTAGCGTACCTTTAACAACGGTTAGACAGTATGTTCGTAATTTGTGCTGGAATTTTCGCACAACAATTATTTTTTAATGCAACTTCAACCGAATAAATTCGTATTAAGAATGAATCTTGTTATAAATTCGTCGATTATTCACCAAAGCGAATTTTTGAAGATTCGCTCATCTCTAGTCAAAGGTATATATTATACAGTAGTGGAGGTCTGACTATGGAGATAGCATAGCTTACGGTGTGGTTTATATAAGCGTGTATTGTGTGGCTTGGTTTGAGGCCCGATTGGGGTAGTCCTCAGGGCAGTAGGCTGAACCATGTGAATGATGGTAAGGGTGGTGTAGTGGGTTCCAGGGAATAGTATGTATACTTACCCATATCCAAGTTGTCAAATTTGGACCATTTATGCCCAACCAAGGAATCCCTAACCTGCCCATTTTGGGTAAGATTTCCATATATCCATTTTACTGTTTACGGGATTGTCAAGGCAACACCATGATAGAGGCCACCGTAACAAGCATATATAATAGTAATTCAGCTAATTAAATGGGTCAGTATGACCTACCTATTTTTGGTGTTTAAAACACTGTACTTGCCACTGTCACAGGGATATATAATAGTTATTCAGCCGGTTAATTGGGTAGCTGTGACCAACCTATTTTATTGGTTTAAAAAACACTGTACTTGCCGCAGTCACAGGGAAATATAATAGTTAATCAGCCTGTTAGTTGGGTCGGTTGTGCTAAACACCTCTTTTGCATCAGTGACACAGATATACAATTATTCATCTGTGGGTGACTGTAACAAAATGAAGAGAGCAGGGAGAGCACGTTGTCGATCTGTGCCAGGTACGCGCCCAAATGAAACACCTTCCTCTGGAGCATGCAGGTGACAGGATGTTCTGCGTCATTTTGTAGGCCCGAATACCGCTCTAAGAATGATGAGGCCAGAGCAAGTAGAGGCCGTAGTAGACTGCATTGCTGAGAGTGCCTCCAGTTCCTTTACATTGTCTACCACCCAGTCCACTGCTAACAGCGCGGAGTTGGCACCGGTAGCCTACGGGCATCCGTCTTCCACCTCAACCCCTTGCACATCAGCCAAGCAGTGTGAGCTCCATGTCATGCAGCAGTCACTTATGCATTTTGATGACTCTGCTGGCAGTGATTTTGTTGCCCATCCACCTAGCCCTGCCCCAGAAGTGACAGCGATTGAGTGCACTGATTCCCAGAGCGACTTCCCCCAGCCAGTACGCCTGGTACTGCCCAACGCGCCAACAGACATAGCACACTAAAGCCAGCGCCAAGGAATTCCCTGATGTGGTAGTTCTTCAGGCAGTGTGCTGACGACAGGACATGGGTGGTTTGCACACAGTCAGAGCCTGAAGCGAGGAATAAATGTTCTTAACCTGAGCACCACCTGCATGATCCGGCATCTAACTGCAAAGAACGGTCTGCAGTGGAGTAGACACCTCAAGAACCAGAAAAGATCAGAGGCTCCTCCTGCTCCTTCTTCTCCTGTGGTCTCGGCCTCTTCCTCCGACTCTCGAGCGACAGGGGCACCTGTCACCCCGCAAACAGAGGATGTGGCAGTCACACCATCACCACCGTCACCGAGCATCTCCACACTGTCCCATGTAAGCGTTCAGCTGTCCATCTCCCAAACACTGGAGAGAAAGTGGTGGAAAAAAATCAGGTGTGCACTGTGCAATGCCATCAGTGGCAAGGTCCACATAACCACTGACATGTGGACCAGTAAGCACGGGCAGGGATGTTATATCCTTCTAACTGCCCACTGGGTAAATGCAGTTGCGGCTGGGCCTAAGGCGGACACCAGTTTGGTGCATATCCTACTGCCACCAAGGATTATCCAAAGCATTTGACACGGTACCACATAAAGGTTAGTATATAAAATGAGAATGCTTGGCCTGGGAGAAAATGTCTGTGTGTGGATAAGTAACTGGCTCAGTGATAGAAAACAGAGGGCGGTTATTAATGGTACATACTCAGATTGGGTCACTGTCACTAGTGGGGTACCACAGGGGTCAGTATTGGGCCCTATTCTCTTCAATATATTTATTAATGATCTTGTAGAAGGCTTGCACAGTAAAATATCAATTTTTGCAGATGACACTAAACTGTGCAAAGTAATTAACACAGGAGAGGAAAGTATACTGTATATATATACTGCAGAGGACAGTGTACTGTATATATATATTACAGAGGACAGTACACTGCTACAGATGGATCTGGATAGACTGGAGGCTTGGGCAGAGAAGTGGCAGATGAGGTTTAACACTGACAAATGTAAGATTATGCATATGGGAAGGAATAATGCAAGTCACCAGTACATACTAAATGGTAAAATATTGGGTAACTCTGACATGGAAAAGGACCTAGGAATTTTAGTGAACAGCAAACTAAGCTGTTGAAACCAGTGTCAGACAGCTGCTGCCAAGGCCAATAAGATAATGGGCTGCATCAAAAGAGGCATAGATGCCCGTGATGAGAACATAGTCCTGCGACTTTACAAATCACTAGTCGGCCCACACATGGAGGACTGTGTACAGTTCTGGGCTCCTGTGAACAAGGCAGACATAGCAGAGCTGGAGAGGGTTCAGAGGAGGGCAACTAAAGTAATAACTGGAATGGGTGGACTACAGGACCCAGAAAGATTATCAAAATTAGGGACGACTGAGGGGAGATGTAATAACTATGTATAAACATATCAGAGGTCAGTACAGAGATCTCTCCCATCATCTATTTATCCCCAGGACTGTGACTGTGACGAGGGGACATCCTCTGCGTCTGGAGGAAAGAAGGTTTGTACACAAACATAGAAGAGGATTCTTTACGGTAAGAGCAGTGAGACTATGGAACTCTCTGCCTGAGGAGGTGGTGATGGTAAGTTCACTATAAGAGATCAGGAGGGGCCTGGATGTATTTCTGGAGGGTAATAATATTACAGGTTATAGTTACTAGAGAGGGGTCGTTGATCCAGGGAGTTATTCTGATGCCTGATTGGAGTCGGGAAGGAATTTTTTCCCCTAAAGTGGGTAAAATTGGCTTCTACCTCACAAGGGTTTTTTGCCTTCCTCTGGATCAACTTGTAGGAAAACAGGCCGAACTGGATGGACAAATGTCTTTTATCGGCCTTATAAACTATGTTACTATGTTACTATCATTACTGGGCGTTTTACGGTGCCTTCTGTTGCTTCCTCATCCGGTCAGCGTTACACCTGCGCCACCAACTTCAGCACAGCCAGTGGGAAATGACACCAGGCTGTTCTGAAACTCATAAGTTTGGGAGAAAAACGCCACACCGCGCAGGAGCTGTGGGTGGGCATGAAACAACAGACCGATGAGTGGTTGGTGCCGCTGAGCCTCAATCCTGGCCTGGAGATGTGGGACAACGGGCCAAATCTTGTAGCAGCCGGTTTGACGCACAACCCTTGCCTGGTGCATGTACTAAACTTGGTGGTGCAAAGGCTCCTGAAGAATTACCCCAATATGTCACAGCTGCTGCAGAAAGTGAGGGCCGTCTGTGTGCACTGTCTGGAGCGCATTCAGCCTTCTCCCTCGCCACCTCGTGTGCGATGTACCCACAAGGTGGAATTCCACCTTGCACATGATGGAGAGACTGTGCAAGCAGCAGCAGGCAATAGTAGAGTTCCAGCAGCAGAATGCACGGGTGAGTTGCTCTGCGGAACAGCACCACTTCACCATCAACAAATGGGCCTCCATGGGGGACGTGTGTGCCATGTTGCGCTGTTTCGAGTATTCCACCAACATGGCCATCGGTGATGACGCTGTCATCAGCCTTACCATCCCACTTCTATGTCTCCTTGAAAAAACGCATCAGGCGCTGATGGATGAGGATGTGGCAAAGGAGGAAGGAGCAACAGGGATCATTCCCATGGTTATCAGGCTAGTTGTCCACAGGTGGCTCAGAGGGTGGGTTCCTGTATCATCAACGGCCAGGTACCCAACTGTCCAGCCAAGGCACAGTCTTAGAGGATGAGGATCCCTGTTCACAGCAGGGTGGCACCCAAATCAGCTCACAGGCATCACTGGAGCAGGGCTGGGGGATACAGAGGACACAGATGATACACCTCCCAGCTTGTTGTTGCCTCTGGGTAGCCTGACACACATCAGCGACTACATGCTGCAGTGCCTCCACAACATCCACCAGGTTGCTCACATTCTAACCGGGGAAAAAAAAAAAAAAATTGTTTTTAAATTTTTATTTAAAAAAAAAAAACAAACAAAAAAAAGGGTTGGTGACCTCCTTGGCCTCTTCCTCCTGCACCTCCATGTCTGCCTCCTCCTCCACCACGCTCAAGATTATTATGTGTTATATTGGCAGAGTAGAGAAGTACAATAACCCCCAAAAAACAGATCCTGTCTGCTGAGCATCTGCCTTCACTCGGTCAGCATTTGCTCAGTAATACATCAATATTGCTAATGCCAGAAAAACAGTAGAGGATCCATAACAGAGATGACACATGAATGGAATATTTGCATGCCTTCTGTGTTTTCTACCCACTCCTGCTTTTGGTTCCCAAATCATAAGCCAATTCTGATGGGACCATTCAGGCATTACAGCTGCAACACAGACAGGATCTGTTGTGCGTCTAATTTTTCCTTCCTTTTGACAGATCAGAAGAAGGGTCTATATGATGTTAACCAGGCCAAAAAGGCAAATTAGTGTCATGGAGTGGGGAGGGTTAGAGAACAGCACAGAGTGGCAAGTTGACACAGTGGTGAGGTGGAAGCAGCATCAAGAGACCACAGAGTGGCAAGGTGACAAAATGTGGAGGTGGCAGCAGCATCAGGAGACCACAGAGTGGCAAGGTGACAAAATGTAGAGGTGGCAGCAGCATGAGATGGCACAATGACAGAGATGGCAAGGAGAAAGTTCCTATCACCACTAATGTCTGTGCTCAAGGAACTGATGTAGTGCAAGTGTCGATTGTTGTCAACTTTGACCTGTCTGTGACTGCAGAAGGTCTGACAGAGTGGCAAGGTTACATAATGTGGAGGTAGCAGCAGCATCCGGGGACCACAGATTGGGAAGGTAACATAATGTGGAGGTGGCAGCAGCATCACTACAGGAGACTACAG
>ONZH01018434.1:0-38633 GCA_900303285.1 Rhinella marina
TAGATAGATAGATAGATAGATAGTAGATAGAGGGGTAGACTGGCCATAGACCTTACAGGGAACTTTCCCGGTTGGCCAATGCCCAGGGGGCTTCCTGAGCCCTCCTCAAGGCCAGCCAGTGGAGGTTTTTGGGGATGTATTTTGTGATAAGACTCTGTTGAGGTGGTATAATGTGTCACAATATGGTATTTCTGGCCGTGCCTTCCATCAATTAGGACCCAACTACAAAACAGGGCCACTTTTTGTATTTTTTTCCAGGGCCACTTTAAGTTCCCAGTCTGCCCATGGATAGATAGTTAGATAGATAGATAGATAGATAGATAGATAGATAGATAGATAGATAGTTAGATAGATAGATAGATAGATAGAGCAATGTGCCAGTTTACTCTCAGAAGTTTGCTAGCTGACAATGTCCCTGCCCTATTACCCTTCCTTACGGCTACACTCTGACACCCATGGCTATAGGTTTCCACTGTATGATGCGAGCATCTAGCTATGCTTGTCCTGAACTGTGGTGGTGGTGGTGTCTTAATGTGTTTCCCACCACCTTGCAGCGTAATCTTGATTGCTTGATGCAAATATGCACAAAAAATATGTTTACAAATCTTCTGTAGCTTAGAACCCTGTAGGCTCTCTGAAGAAGCTTTCCTCTAAGATATGCTGCCTCTGTGGTCCATATGGCCTGGGAGAATGGGTGATGGATGGCATGCTCCCTCACTCTTCACTTTCCTCTCTATGACTCACCCTAACTAGCTCTACTCCTCTCTAAGTCGCACCAACCCAATCTTACGAAGAGGGGAGTTGCCAAACACTGCTTTCTGCTGGTGAACAAAGGGTATTGCATGAAAGGGGACATAACATGAAAATTACAAAACATTACATTGCTAACCAATTGTATTTCCCCCAGGTCTGGGGTATGATTGATAGATAGATTTAGATAGATAGATAGATAGATAGATAGATAGATAGATAGATAGATAGATAGATAGATATCCTGACATGAGGACACCATTTGTTCCCACCTTACAGTATAATAGCTGTTTCCCTGTACAAGTAAGAACAAGATGAACTCGGTCTCAGTCCAGATGTGATGAGCAGATGCATCTGGAAAGGAAAAGAGAATTACTAATAGTCGCCGATGGCAAAGAAGTAGCCCAGGAAAAAGAGAAAAATTAACACCATTCACTAAATTAAATCATGCTACCAATGAAAAGAGAGATCTGCTTATGAATCTTGTGCTCCTCCAGATGTTACCTCTTCTAGCTCAAGGCAAGAAAATATCAAATAAAAACCTCACCAGGGTTGTACAGAATGAGCTATAAAGAATGGACCTGTCAAATGTACTAAAACAGGAAACAAACCAATTAAAAGTTACAGGATTAAATTGAAGACTTGGGTGAAGAAAAGTCCGAAACAGAAAAAGAAAGAAGCCGGGCAGATAGATATAGAGATATAATATGGTACAAATATCCCCAGAACTTTATATGAAAGCCGAAACATATGGAGAGCTGCAGGATACAATAATTAGCTTATACACAGGGATATGTTTCTATTGTACTATCCTTAAAGGGGTTCTCCAACTTCATATATTTTTGTAAATAACCCCCTCCCCCCCCCCACACACAGTGGGATCTGTTTAGGGAAGCATACGTACCTGCTCCTCTGCACTCATTTCTGACACCCAAAGTCCACCGCTACAGTATCTCCATTGTGCTTCTGTCCCAGCGTGGATGGGATCATGCGTGCCACTGCAGCCAATGACTGACCCCAGCAGAGAGGTGCCGCTTGGGTGCACGTCACTGCTGCACTCAGTTATTGGCTACAGTGAGGAACGTTATCAGGTCCATGCCAGGAACTGACACGCAGGGAGCCAAGCACATTGTAGAGAGTGGTGGACCCCGAACCAAGCACCGGGACCAGTTTACTTCCATCAACAGGTCCCACTTGGTGTGTGGGTGTGTTTGTTGGTGTGAGGCAGAGGGCGGGGGGTTTTAAAAGAGCAACCCCTTTAAGGTTGTATTTTACCATGTTCTATCATGATGTGTTCATCCTTGTCTTTCAGTGAGTTTCATTAAAGGGGAAATGTATGTAATGGCAGGAAGTGCTTAACTCCAGTCCACTCCAGCCTTCGGATAGTCCCTGCCACTCTTTGTAGTGCTCCAATGATGATATCCATAACATAATTTCTGCAGCCAGTCACTGGCCTCAGTGTCCAGATGGGATAGTTCGAAAGATTAGCACTGCAGTTATGACCGCTGTCCCAAGAAAAATATTCTACATTTTTCAAACCAGAACCTGGATCTGAATACTTTTGCAATTGCATGCAATTCAAAATTTAGGATAGCCTCTGAGTTATTCAATAAAATCTATCTGTATAGCGCCACCTGCTGTTTGTTATTTTTCTTATTTCTTTGTTCTGCTCACTGAGAAGGCCGTACATGCTCAGTTTCATCCTTCAACTGCCTCCTGAGCTGTAATAGGGACATCATGGACACGCCCCCTGAGCTGCAGCAGAAAAGACACGCCCCCTGAGCTGTCAGCTTGATATAAATCTCACAGAGCAATGAATGGGGAGATCTCTGGATCCATGTGAGGTACAGGGCTGGTTCTACCTTTGTAAGAAAAGATTTTCATGTACTATATGATGTCTGATTTAAATTTTTTACATCAATCATAACATAACCCCTTTAAGAATATCTCTGTACTTTGCTCTGTCCAGCTTTCCCTCCACCTGACCAGTCTCCCTGTCCCTCAGCATGATGCTGCCACCACCATGCTTCACTGTAGGGATACTATTGGGCAGGTGATGAGCGGCGCCTGGTCTCCTCAAGACATGACGCTGCCACCACCATGCTTCACTGTAGGGATACTATTGGGCAGGTGATGAGCGGCGCCTGGTCTCCTCCAGACATGATACTGCCACCACAATGCTTCACTGTAGGGATAGTATTGGGCAGGTGATGAGCGGCACTGATCTCCTCCAGACATGATGCTGCCACCACCATGCTTCACTGTAGGGATGGTATTGGGCAGGTGATGAACAGCGCCTGGTCTCCTCCAGACATGATGATACCACCACCAGGCTTCACTGTAGGGATGGTATTGGGCAGGTGATGAGCGGTGCCTGGTCTCCTCCAGACATTGATGCTGCCACCACCATGCTTCACTGTAGGGATGTATTGGGCAGGAGTATGAAGCGGCGCCCTGGTCTCCTCCAGACATGACGCTGCCACCACCATGCTTCACTGTAGGGATACTATTGGGCAGGTGATGAGCGGCGCCTGGTCTCCTCCAGACATGATACTGCACACAATGCTTCACTGTAGGGATAGTATTGGGCAGGTGATGAGCGGCACTGATCTCCTCCAGACATGATGCTGCCACCACCATGCTTCACTGTAGGGATGGTATTGGCAGGTGATGAACCAGCGCCTGGTCTCCTCCAGACATGATGATACCACCACCAGCTTCACTGTAGGGATGGTATTGGGCAGGTGCATGGCGGTGCCTGGTCTCCTCCAGACATGATGCCTGCCACCACCATGCTTCACTGTAGGGATGTATTGGGCAGGAGATGAGCGGCGCCTGGTCTCCTCCAGACATGACGCTGCCACACCATGCTTCACTGTAGGGATGGTATTGGGCAGGTGATGAGCGGGCGCCTGTCTCCTCCAGACATGATGCTGCCACCACCATGCTTCACTGTAGGGATACTATTGGGCAGGTGATGAGCGGCGCCTGGGTCTCCTCCAGACATGATACTGCCACCACAATGCTTCACTGTAGGGATAGTATTGGGCAGGTGATGAGCGGCACTGATCTCCTCCAGACATGATGCTGCCACCACCATGCTTCACTGTAGGGATGGTATTGGGGCAGGTGATGAACAGCGCCTGGTCTCCTCCAGACATGATGATACCACCACCCAGGCTTCACTGTAGGGATGGTATTGGGCAGGTGATGAGCGGTGCCTGGTCTCCTCCAGACATGATGCTGCCACCACCAGGCTTAACTGTAGGGATAGTATTGGGTGGTGATGAGTGGTGCCTGGTCTCCTCCAGACATGATGCTGCCACCACCATGCTTCACTGTAGGGATGTATTGGGCAGGAGATGAGCGGCGCCTGGTCTCCTCCAGACATGACGCTGCCACCACCATGCTTCACTGTAGGGATGGTATTGGGCAGGTGATGAGCGGTGCCTGGTCTCCTCCAGACATGAGGCTGCCACCACCATGCTTCACTGTAGGGATGGTATTGGGCAGGTGATGAGCAGTGCCTGGTCTCCTCCAGACATGATGCTGCCACCACCATGCTTCACTGTAGGGATGGTATTGGGCAGGAGATGAGCGGTGCCTGGTTTCCTCCAGACATGAGCTGCCACACCATGCTTCACTGTAGGGATAGTATTAGCAGGTGATGAGCGGCGCCTGGTCTCCTCCAGACATGATGCTGCCACCACCATGCTTCACTGTAGGGATGGTATTGGGCAGTTGATGAGCGGAGCCTGGTCTCCTCCAGACATGATGCTGCCACCACCATGCTTCACTGTAGGGATGGTATGGGCAGGAGATGAGCGCGCCTGGTCTCCTCCAGACATGATGCTGCCACCACCATGCTTCACTGTAGGTATGGTATTGGGCAGGTGATGAGCGGCGCCTGGTCTCCTCCAGACATGATGCTGCCACCACCATGCTTCACTGTAGGTATGGTATTGGGCAGGTGATGAGCGGCGCCTGGTCTCCTCCAGACATGATGCTGCCACCACCATGCTTCACTGTAGGGATGGTATTCCTCCCGGTGATGATAAAAAAAACCCATCTGGGTGTTTGTTCTGCAGTTTTCCTGTTATACTGCCAAGATCTTTCATTGCCAGGCCCGCATCTGCATCAAGGGTAGGGTTGTCAACCGTCCAGAAACTTCTGGACATTCCACAAAAATAGACGACTCTTTTCCTATGTCCGTGAAAAAAATAGATGTTTTTTTGAGGTTGGTGGTACTTGACTAGATTATTTTGGTGGTAATTATCATCATTTTACAGCTGACAGTAAATGCTGGCAATGAGTTAGGTATATTCAGCTATAGGCATGGATTATTTATAATCTTCATTATTCATTATGGTTTTCAAATTTGAACGTAAAAAATGTTGGCTGTCTGTGATTTTGGGATAATTAGTAGAGATGAGCGAACATGCTCGTCCGAGTTTGGTGCTCGTTCGAGTATTAGGGTATTCGCATATGCTTGATACTTGGACGAGCATATCGCGATCCTCGAGGAAATGGCAACTTCTTCTTCCTGCATGTTAGGCGCCTTTTTTCAGTCAATCAACATGCAGGAGAGTCTTTGGTACCTCCTAGCATCACGTGGGGCCCCTACAAGTCGAAAGCAGGGATTGGCTGGCCAGATCAGATGACCTGGGAATATAAGAATCTGGTCCCGCGCTGCTCGCATCATACGCCGTCTACATGAGATTAGGGATAGAGCTGCTGTCTGTCAGGGAGAGTTTTAGGGCCTGAATTTAGATGTTGGTTAGGCAGGAATCACCCACAAAGAACCCAACAGACCTTCTAAGGGCTACAAGCACCTTTTTTTTTTGGTCTCCTCCCGGCTGCTGGCTGGGACTTGTAGTGCAGCTACCGCCATCTTGGCTGCACACTGTTAGGGTGTGAAATTAGAATGTGGTTTGGCAGGAATCATCCACAAAGAACCCAACAACCCTTTTAAGGGCTACAAGCACCTTTATTTTTTGGTCTGCTCCTGGCTGCTGGCTGGGACTTGTAGTGCAGCTACCGCCATCTTGGCTGCACGCTGTGCACACCACTGGTGGTAGAAGGGACAGCACGTGGTCCACACAGACCCAAATGAAATTGCCAAAGTCCTCTCAGTACTCATTTTTGCTGCTGCTGGTGCTGCTGCTGTACCTTGGCTTGCTGGGATCTGTAGTGCAGTCTAGGGAATACGTTTTTTTATCATTTCTTTACACTACAGTCCAGTGAACAATTATGTAGTGTGCTGTACAGTAGCGTCAGTCTAGGGAATAAGTTTTTTTATCATTTCTATACACTACAGTCCAGTGAACAATTATGTAGTGTCCTGTACAGTAGCGTCAGTCTAGGGAATAAGTTTTTTTATCATTTCTATACACTACAGTCCAGTGAACAATTATGTAGTGTACTGTACAGTGGCGTCAGTCTAGGGAATACGTTTTTCTCTCATTTCTATACACTACAGTTCAGTGAACAATTATGTAGTGTGCTGTACAGTAGCGTCAGTCTAGGGAATACGTTTTTCTCTCATTTCTATACACTACAGTCCAGTGAACAATTATGTAGTGTGCTGTACAGTAGCATCAGTCTATAAAATACGTATTTTCTCTCAGTTATATGTACTACAGTCCAGTGAAAAATGTAGTGGTTTGCGGTAAAATAGCCGCTATTTAAAGACTACGTTTTTTCTCACTTATATGTACTACAGTCCAGTGAAAAATGTAGTGGTTTGCGGTAAAATAGCCGCCATTTAAAGACTACGTTTTTTTCTCATTTATATATACTACAGTCCAGTGAATAATTCTGTAGTGTGCTGTACAGCAGCGTCAGTCTATAAAATACGTATTTTCTCAGTTATATGTACTACAGTCCAGTGAAAAATGGAGTGGTTTGCGGTAAAATAGCCGCCATTTAAAGACTACGTTTTTTCTCAGTTATATGTACTACAGTCCAGTGAAAAATGGAGTGGTTTGCGGAAAAATAGCCGCCATTTAAAGACTACGCTTTTTTCTCAGTTATATGTACTACAGTCCAGTGAAAAATGGAGTGGTTTTGCGGAAAAATAGCCGCCATTTAAAGACTACGCTTTTTTCTCACTTATATGTACTACAGTCCAGTGAAAAATGTAGTGGTTTACGGTAAAATAGCCACCATTTAAAGACTACGTTTTTTTCTCATTTATATATACTACAGTCCAGTGAATAATTCTGTAGTGTGCTGTACAGCAGCGTCAGTCTATAAAATACGTATTTTCTCAGTTATATGTACTACAGTCCAGTGAAAAATGGAGTGGTTTGCGGTACAATAGCCGCCATTTAAAGACTACGTATTTTCTCAGTTATATGTACTACAGTCCTGTGAAAAATGGAGTGGTTTGCGGTAACATAGCCGCCATTTTAAGACTACGTTTTTTCTCAGTTATATGTACTACAGTCCAGTGAATAATGGAGTACTTTGCGGTAAATTAGCCGCAGTCTAAAAATTCCTTTTTTTCTCTCAGTTATATATACTACAGTGCAGTGAACAATTCTGTCGTTTGCGGTATAGTAGCCGCACTCTAGTGTTGACACCAACAAGTGACCAAGTTAGTTGAAGTAGCAGGTGAAGCACATAAAATTTTACACTGATACAGCATGGCGGTGAACCCAGAGTGACCAAGTTACACTCAGGTAGCAGGAGGTGAAGCAGATAAAATTTTACACTGATACAGCATGGCGGTGAACCCAGAGTGACCAAGTTACACTCTGGTAGCAGGTGAAGCACATAAAATATTACATTGATACAGCATGGCGGTGAACCCAGAGTGACCAAGTTACACTCAGGTAGCAGGTGAAGCAGATAAAATTTTACACTGATACAGCATGGCGGTGAACCCAGAGTGACCAAGTTACACTCAGGTAGCAGGTGAAGCACATAAAATTTTACACTGATACAGCATGGCGGTGACACCGCCAATGCCTTGGTCAGACTGAGATTGCAGTCAAATGGCTGTAGGTAAGCCTCCCAAAAAATTTTTTGGAGTGTCTGAAGTTGACCCTCCTAAAAGATTGTTTTGGAGTGTCTGTAGTTGACCCTCCTGTAAAATTGTTTTGGAGTGTCTATAGTTGATGTTCCTAAAAAATTTATTGGAGAGAGGGCCTGTAGGTGGCCCTCCGTAAACATTGTTTGTAAAGAGCGCCAGTTGGCCCTCAGAAACATTGTCTGTTGGCTCAGCGTTTGTGTGCGAAGAGGAGGAGGAGAGGATACATAAAGAATCTTCATGTTGAGCTGCTTTCCCCCGGTGGAGATTTGCATTCCGGTGAAATCCAGGCTTTATTCATTTCAATAATCGTCAGCCTGTCAGCGTTGTCAGTTGACAGGTGTGTACGCTTATCAGTGATGATGCCACCAGCTGCACTGAAGACCCGCTCTGACAACACGCTAGCGGCAGGGCAGGCCAGCACCTCTAAGGTGTACAGCGCCAGTTCGGGCAACGTGTCCAGATTTGCAACCCAGTAGTTGAATGGAGCAGAGTGATCACTCAGGACGTTGGTATGGTCAGCTAGGTACTCCCTCACCATCTTTCTGAACAGCTTCCCCCTACTGGGGGACGGGTGACATAGTCTTGCTGGGGTGCCATAAAACTGGCAAAGGCCTTGGAGAGTGTTCCCCTGCCAGTGCTTGACAAGCTGCCTGCTCCCCTCCTCTCCGCCGCTAGTTGGCCCACAGAACTACGTCCTCTGCCGCTAGCGGTGTCAGATGGGAAGGATAGTTTCAGCTTGTGCACCAGGGCCTGTTGATATTGATTCACTCTCATACTCCTTTCCTCTACAGGAATGAGAGTGGAAAAGTTCTGCTTGTACCAGGGGTCCAGGAGGGTGAACACCCAGTAATCGGTGTTGTAAAAAATGTGAGGGTCACGGGAAAGGCAGCCTAACATGAAGTCAGCTATGTGCGCAAGAGTCCCAACACACAAGAATTCCCTTTTCTCAGTAGGCTGACTCTCCATTTCCTCCTCCTCCAACTCCTCCTCTTCAGCCCATACACGCTCAACAGATAAGAAGGAATGAGCATAGGTACCCTCTTCAGTCCTGCCAACAGTCTCCTTCTCTTCCTCCTCCTCCTCCTCATCCTCCTTCTCCTCCAATACGCTCTGAGAAACAGACCTGAGGGTGGTCTGGCTATCAAGCGACGTATCTTCCTCCACCATCTCTTGTGACAAGCGCAAAGCCTCTGACTTCATGCTGAGCAGTGAGTTTTCCAGCAGACAAAGCAGCGGGATGGTGGTGCTGATAATGGCGGCATTGCCGCTGTTCATCTGTGTTGACTTCTCAAAGTGGCTTAACACCTGACAGATATCAGACATCCATGTCCACTCCTCATTGTAGACTTGAGGAAGCTGACTAACCTGACTACCAGTTCTTGTGGAAGTTGTCATCTGGCAGTCTACAATTGCTCTGCGCTGCTGGTAAACCCTGGCTAACATGTGTAATGTGGAATTCCATTGTGTGGGCACGTCGCACAACAGTCGGTGAGCTGTCAGTTGTAAGCGCCGTTGCACTGCCCTGAGAGTGGCAGCATCTGTGGTTGACTTGCGGAAATGCGCCCAGATGCGTTGCACCTTGGTGAGCAAATCAGACAAATTGGGGTATGTCTTGAGGAACCGCTGAACCACAAGATTGAACACGTGGGCCAGGCAGGTTTTATATGCAGTGTTTATATGGGTTGTTGTTACTTTTGGAAATAGTATGAGGTGTATAATGGCACATGTGTGAACCTGCAGAGTTGAAGAGCCGCCACCAGGTTACGCCCGTTGTCACACCCAACCATGCCTGGTTTGAGTTTCAGCGTCACCAGCCAAAGATCGGTCTGCGCCGTGATGCCCTGTAACAGCTCTTGGGCAGTGTGCCTCTTGTCACCTAAGCTCAGTAGTTTCAGTGCCGCTTGTCGGCGCTTACCCACGGCAGTGCTGCTGCACCTAGAGCTACCGACTGAAGGCGCCGTGCTCACAGATTGTATTTGAGAGTAGGAGGAGGAGGGGTTGGAGGAAGAGGCATAATAAGTCTGAGAAACCATGACCGAAGGTAGGCCCCGCAATCCTCTGTGTGGGCAGTACATGAGCAGCCCCAGGGTCAGACTCGGTCCCAGCCTCCACCAAGTTAACCCAATATGCCGTCAGGGAGATATAGTGTCCCTGCCCGCCAGCACTTGTCCACGTGTCCGTGGTTAGGTGGACCTTCTCAGTAACCGCGTTGGTCAGGGCACGGATGATGTTCTCTGACACGTGCTGGTGTAGGGCTGGGACGGCACATCATGAAAAATAGTGGGGGACCAAGTACCGAGGGACAGCCACCGCCATCAGGTTGCGGAAAGCCTCAATCTATACCAGTCTATATCGCAGCATCTCCAGGCTCAGCAGTTTGAAAATGTGGACGTTTAGGGCTTGTGCATGTGGGTGTGTGGAACTGTATTTGCGTTTGCGCTTGCGCTCCAATGTCTGATGCAAAGACAGCTGAAGGCTGCGCTGGGACACATTGGTGTAGGGTGTGGAGGATCGTGGAGGTGAAGGGGTGGTTGTAGGGCGGGAGCCGCTCGTGATGGGGTCCTGGGCGGGGGGTTGAATCGCCAAGCCAGCATGTGACAGAGGGGAAGGAGCAGTGGTGTGACCCGCAGGAGGTGAACGGCCTTGGTTCCATTGAGTGGGGTGTTTAGCACTCATATGGCTGTGCATGCTGGTAGTGGTTAGGCTGGTAGTGGTGGCTCCCCTGCTGATCCTGGTGTGGCACAGGTTGCACACCACAGTCCGTCGGGTCATCCTCACTTTCTTTAAAGAACCTCCAGACTTGCGAACATCTAGGCCTCGGCACGGGAGCTTCACTCCGTGAAACAGTTGCTGATCTACTTGCTCTGGCCCTGCTTCTCCCTCTGGCCACCCCACTGCCTCTTCCAACCTGTTCTGGTGCTGCACTTGCCTCCCCCTCAGAAGCACTGTCTTGACTAGGCTTACCAACCCCAGCTCGGGTCAGTCACTTCATCATCTACCTGCTCTTCCTCCGATCCCTCACTCTGCTGCCCCCTGGGACTTACTGCCCTGACAACAACGTCAATGTCTGACAACCGTGTCTCATCATCATCCGACACCTCTTGATGCACTACTTGCACAAAGTCCACACTCTCATCACCCACAGACTGTGAAAGTTCTAAATTTTGGGCATCGGGACAGAGCAACTGCTCAGGTTGCTGTTGAGCAGTGGTTTGTGTCTCTGGGTAGGGTCCTGAAAAGACTTCCTGTGAGTATGCCGGATCTGAATCCATATTTTCCATGGGGGGGCAGGCTGGGGGGAAGGAGGTTGAGCTGGAGGAGCCAGAGGTCTACTCCCTTGGCTAAAGTGGGTGGACTGTGTGGAAGACTGGTTGGTGGATAAATTACTGGACACATTATCCGCTATCCACGTCATTACCTGTTTGCACTGTTGTGGTTTCAATTGTGGTGTACCACGTGACCTTGTAAGTTGCGAGATGAAGCTAGGGAGCGAAACTCTCCCGCTTTCCACTGCTCCCTACATCACTTGGACGCCCACGTCCTCGACCCTTAGCCCTTGGGTTCAACATTTTGTGTAATCACTAAACTGTCGAATTAATATCTGAGGCCAAAAACGTATTCTCTAGACTGCAGATAGTGTACCACACACCACAGAATTTTTCACTGGACTGTATTAAATGTATCTGAGAGAAAAAACGTATTCTCTAGACTACCGCTAGTGTAAAGCACACCACACAATTTTTCACTGCACTGTAGGATATATGAATGAGAGAAAAAATGTATATTTTCTAGACTCCGGCTAGTGTGCAGCACACGACAGAATTATGTACTGCACTGTAGGATATATAACTGAGAGAAAAAACGTATACCCTAGACTGACGCTAGTGTACAGCACACAACATAATTGTTCACTGGACTGTAATATATATAACTGAGAGAAAAAACGTATTCCCTAGACCGCACTACAGATCTCAGCAAGCCAAGGTACAGCAGCAGCAAAAATGAGTACTGAGAGGACTTTGGGCAATTTCTTTTGGGTCTGTGTGGACCACGTGCTGTGCCTTCTGCCACCAGTCGCTGTGCACAGTGTGCAGCCAAGATGGCGGTAGCTGCACTACAAGTCCCAGCCAGCAGCCAGGAGGAGTCCAAAAAAAAGGTGCTTGTAGCCCTTAGAAGGGATGTTGGGTTCTTTGTGGGTGATTCCTGCCTAACCAACATCTAAATTGAGGCCCTAACACTCTCCCTGACAGACAGCAGCTCTATTCCTAATCTCATGCAGCAGCCAGGAGGAGACCAAAAAAAAGGTGCTTGTAGCCCTTAGAAGGGCTGTTGGGTTCTTTGTGGGTGATTCCTGCCTAACATAAATCTAAATTGAGGCCCTAACACTCTCCCTGACAGACAGCAGCTCTATCCCTAATCTCATGCAGGCGGCGTCTGACGTTCACCGCCATTCCGTGTCAGGGTAAAATTTTAAGTGCTTCACCTGCTACCTCAGTCTCACTTGGTCACTCTCGGTTCACCGCCATGCTGTGGCAGGGTAAATTTTTGGGTGGTTCACCTTCTACCTCAATCTAGCTTGGTCATCAAGCTGTCACCACGCTGTGTCAGGCTTATGCCTGCGTCGTGGGGCGGGGGATAAGACAGCAGTGCCAGCATGGGCAGTGGTGTCACCCGCAGGCGGTGATGGACCTTCGTTGCACCTAGTTGGGTGCTTTACTAACATGTGATGGGCATGTGCCTTGCCCATCTTGGTCTGGGTCAGCACAATTGCCATGAGGGTCACCACCAGGCTGTTGCCCAGAATTTGGCTAATGGTACGATTAGGTAGCCTCAGAGGCATCCTTGCATGCTGCCCCTGCTGTTTCCTGTCCATTTCCGTGGTGTTTCCGTCATTTTCTGAGGTTTCCAGGTTTTCACCCAGCCTTCCCTATGCAGAGCTCCGGTCCCCTGCAAAAAATGCTCGAGTCTCCCATTGACTTCAATGGGGTTCGTTATTCGAAACGAGCACCCGAGCATCGGGAAAAATTTGACTCGAATAACGAGCACCCGAGCATTTTAGTGCTCGCTCATCTCTAATAATTAGTCCAGAAAGAAGAAAAATTCTGGTTGGCAACCTTGATCAAATGGAACCTAAACCAGAGCTGCCAACTCACTCAGGTGAATTCTCATGGCAGATGGAAGGGTCTGAACTTCATCACCAAACATTCCAGATCCACAGAGCAGCAGGCAGCCACCATGGGAGATTCACTATGTTCCTATGGAGCCATGCCCCCTGCAGGCCTCCATAGGAATTACAGCTGTAAAAAGCGTAGGATTCTTCAGATGGACTCAGGCTATTACAAAGAATGAACGTCTTCCTCGATCTCCTCACAGGGAAGCTGTTCAGGCCCTGGGAGGCCAGCGCTGTAAAGCCACTGAAATGCCAAAGTCACAATTGGCCGTGGCATCTGAACAGTTAAACGTCTGTGATTGGCGTTTTTGGTGATCACAGACATTAGCCCTAGGTCTCTAGTTGGGAAACGGTTAAAGAATTAAATGTATTTTGTGATGAGAAGAAGCATCTAAGGGGAGGGGTGAAGGGGGCATACAAAAAAAACATGGTGAAAAGCTGCAATGTAAATTCTCCACAAAACACAAGGGGACACTGACTTATTAAAAGCTGTAAATCTGTGGAATAGTCTCCTTAGGAGCTGCTTCTTTAATGTAAGAGATGTGAATCTATGGATTTCTTCTCTCAGGAGCTGCTTCTTTATTGTAAGAGCTGTGAATCTGTGAAGTAGTTATCTCAAGAGCTGGTTCTTTACTGTAAGAGCTGTGAATCTGTGGAACAGTCACAGAGAACAAAATAACTAGAGATGAGCGAGCATACTCGTCCGAGCTTGGTGCTCGTTCGAGTATTAGGGTACTCGTAAGTGCTCGCTGCTCGGACGAGTATCTCGCCATGCTCGAGGAAGTGGCAACTTCCGCATCGTGCATTTTTGGCGCCTATAAACTTAGCCATTCACAAGCCAGGAGACTCTGCGGTACACCCAGCATCACGTGGGGCCCTTACATGTCGATAGCAGGTGTTGGCTGGCCTGATCAGGTGACCCTGGAATATACTAGTGACTGGCCGCGGCGCTCGGCTCAGATGCCGTCTGGATGTCGTTAGGGATAGAGCTGCTGCGTTTCAGGGAGAGTGTTAGGGCCTGCATTTAGTTCTCTGTTAGGCATGAATCACCCACAAAGAACCCAACAGCCCTTCTAAGGGCTACAAGAATTTTTTTTTTGTCTCCTGGCTTGGCTGGCTGGCACTAGTAGTGCATCTATCGCCATATATAACCCCCTTTTTTTTAATGTTATATCTCAGTGATACAAATCCATTTCACACAGCTGCGTGGAACCATTCTGTGTGTCACAGTTCAGTACACTCACTCCAATCCGTATTTTCTGTCCAGGTGACTCTTTCTGTACGTCACTTAATACAACCAAGTCTTTTGCTTCCTGTCACTTATATAGCTTGATCCCAAAAATCTCTGTGCGACATTTGTCTGGGTCGCAGTCAAAATAGCCACCGTCAGTAGGGTGTCAGTTAGCTCTACGATAGTTTCTGCACATCACGTTCCAAAAAAAAACAAAACTACAAAAAAAAAAAAATAAAAAAAAATAGTTTTTATGTTGTTTTAGCTCAAATCCATTTCACATAGCAGTGTGGAATCATTCTGTGTGTCACAGTTCAGTACACTAACTCCAATCCGTATTTTCTGTCCAGGTGACACTTTCTGTACGTCACTTAATTCAACCAGACTGAACAAGTTTGTGGGTTTCAGTACAGCAGGCCCGTTTATTTTTTATTTTTTATATAACACACTTATATACAGAAAATGTTGAACCCCAGGCCTAAGGGTCCAGGACGAGGGCGTGGGCATTCAATTACTGCAGGGGGCAGAGGCCGTGGTCCTGGGCAGGGTGAGACAGTACCTGCTGATGAGGGAGCAGGGGAACGCCGCTGAGCTACACTCCCTAGCTCCATGTCTCAACTTACAGGGACACGTGGTAGAGGACTGTTTAAACCACAACAGCGCGAACAGCTGATGTCGTGGATTGCGGACAATGCTTCAAGTAATTTGTCCACCAGTCAGTCTTCCACGCAGTCCACCCACATTACCCAAGGGAGCACTCCTCTGGCTCCTCCACCTCAACCTCCTTCCCCCCAGTCTGCCCCCTCCCAGGAAAATTTGGAATGCGATCCGGCATACTCTCAGGAACTGTTTTCTGGACCCTTCCCAGAGTCACAAACCACTTCTCAGGTTGCTGCTGACCTCGTTCCCGATGCCCAAGTTTTCCAACTGTCGCAGTCTGTGGGTGATGATGATGATGACAATGTTGAGTTAGTGGAAGAAGTTTGTAAAGAGGTGTCGGACGATGAGGAGACACGGTTGTCAGACAGTGGTGAAGTTGTTGTCAGGGCAGGAAGTCCGAGGGGGGAGCAGACTGAGGAATCGGAGGATGACGAGGTGACTGACCCAAGCTGGGTTGATAAGCCGAGTGAAGACAGTGCTTCTAAGGCGGAGGTGTGGCCAGAGGGAGAAGCAGGGCCAGAGCTGGAGCATCAGCAGCAACTGTTTCACGTAGTGAAGCTCCCGTGGCGAGGCCTAGATGTTCGCAAGTCTGGAGGTTCTTTAAAGAAAGTGAGGATGACCGACGGACTGTGGTGTGCAACCTGTGCCACACCAGGATCAGCAGGAGTGCCACCACTACTAGCCTAGCCACCACCAGCATGCGCAGGCATATGAGTGCTAAACACCCCACTCAATGGAACCAAAGCCGTTCACCACCTCCTGCGAGTCACACCACTGCTCCTTCCCCTGTGTCACTCGCTGCCTCTGCTAGTCAAACCCCTGCCCAGGACCCCGGCACTCGCTGCCTCCCGCCGGAAAACCACACCTTCGCCTCCACGATCCTCCACAGTGTCCACCAATGTGTCCCAGCGCAGCGTTCAGCTGTCTTTACAGCAAACGCTGGAGCGCAAGAGGAAATACAGTTCCACCCACCCACATGCCCAAGCCCTCAACGTCCACATCTCCAAATTGCTGAGCCTGGAGATGCTGCCCTATAGGCTGGTAGAGACTGAGGCCTTTCGCAATCTCATGGCGGTGGCTGCCCCTCAGTATTCGGTCCCCAGCCACCACTATTTTTCCCGATGTGCCGTCCCAGCCCTACACCAGCACGTGTCTAGGCGCAGCAGCAGTGCTGTGGCTAAGCGCCAGCAGGCGGTGCTCAAACTGCTGAGCTTAGGTGACAAAAGGCACACCGCTCAAGAGCTGTTACAGGGCATCACGGTGCAGACCGATGTGTGGCTGGCACCGCTGAACCTCAAGCCAGGCATGGTTGTGTGTGACAACGGGCGTAACCTGGCGGCGGCTCTGCAACTCGGCAGACTGACACATGTGCCATGCCTGGCCCACGTGTTCAATCTAATAGTTCAGCGGTTCCTCAAGACATACCCCAATCTGTCTGATTTGCTCACCAAGGTGCGCCGCATCTGTGCGCATTTCCGCAAGTCGAACACAGATGCTGCCACTCTCAGGGCAGCGCAGCGCCGCCTACAACTGCCTGCTCACCGACTGTTGTGCGACGTGCCCAAGAGATTGAATTCGACATTAAACATGTTATCCAGAGTTTACCAGCAGCGCAGAGCGATTGTAGACTGCCAGATGTCATCTTCCACCAGAACTGGTAGTCAGGTCAGTCAGATTCCTCAAGTCTACAATGAGGAGTGGACGTGGATGTCTGATATCTGCCAGGTGTTGAGCAACTTTGAGGAGTCAACACAGATGGTCAGCAGCGATGCCGCCATTATCAGCCTCACCATCCCGCTGCTTTGCCTGTTGAAAAACTCACTGCTTAGCATCAAGTCGGATGCTTTGCGCTTGTCACAAGAGACGGTGGAGGAAGATATGTTGCTTGATAGCCAGAGCACCTTCCGGTCTGTTTCTCAGCGCGTATCGGAGGAGGGGGATGACATACCTCCCATCTTTTGAAAATTGCAAAGAGGGACAATATGTGCAGCGCGCATCACGGCAGTTTTTTTTATACTAGGCCACGCCTCTAACTCCGCCCAAATCATAATTACTGGAGCCCCTGCGGCCTTTTTTTTTTCCTTGCGCTTCATTGTTTATATAAATATAAACACATAAATTATCAGATTATAGATATTTTAAGGTCCAAATTGCACCAAATAATGAAGTTCTGCTCTAATATACAGGTAGAAACCAAACAGATAGTTTAGTAAGGAGTAATTTAGTAAATTTATTAATGCTCAATTATGCATTAGTTCTCCAGGACAAAAAGAGGGATATTTAAGGATCAAAGAGGGACAGAGGGACTTAGGTCAAAAAGAGAGACTGTCCCTCCCAAAGAGGGACACTTGGGAGGTATGGGATGAGGATGAGGAGGAAGAGGAGGAGAATGTCGGCGAGACAGTAGAGGGTACCAGTGCTCAGTCCTTAACTATTGAGCGTGTATGGGCTGAAGAGGAGGACTTGGAGGAGGAGGAGGAGGAGGAGGAGGAGGAAATGGAGAGTCAGGCCAGTGAGGAGAGGGAATTCTTGCGTGTTGGGACTCTGGCGCACATGGCAGACTTCATGTTAGGCTGCCTATCCCGTGACCCTCGCGTTAGAAGCATTTTTTCAAACACCGATTACTGGGTGTTCACTCTCCTGGACCCACGGTACAAGCAGAACCTTTCCACTCTCATCCCTGTAGAGGAAAGGAGTATGAGAGTGAATAGATATCAACAGGCCCTGGTGCACAAGCTGAAACAATCCTGCCTATCTGACGCTGCTAGCGGCAGAGGGCATGGTTCTGTGTGCCAAGTAGCGGGGGAGAGGAGCCGAGCAGGCAGCTTGTCCAGCACTGGCAGAGGAACGCTCTCCAAGGCCTTTGCCAGTTTTCTGTCACCCCAGCAAGACACTGTCACCTGTCCCCAGTCTAGGCAGAGTAGGGGGGAGCTGTACAGAAAGATGGTGAGGGAGTACCTAGCTGACCATACCAACGTCCTGCGTGATCACTCTGCTCCATACAACTACTGGGTTTCAAAGCTGGACACGTGGCCTGAACTGGCGCTATACGCCTTGGAGGTGCTGGCCTGCCCTGCCGCTAGCGTGCTTTCAGAGCGGGTATTCAGTGCAGCTGGTGGCGTCATCACCGATAAGCGTACACGCCTGTCAACTGACAGCGCTGACAGGCTGACACTTAAAATGAACAAAGCCTGGATTTCACCGGAATTCAAATCTCCTCCGGGGGAGAGCAGCTAAAGATTAACATTACTTATGTATCCGATTCCTCTTCTCTACTCCTCCTATTCCTCCTCCTCCTCCATGTCGTCTTTGCCTAACGCTGACCAAAAAAACGCCATTTTTTAGAGGTCCAACTGGCACTCTTTTACCTATAGGCCCTCTCTTCAAACAATTTTTCCAGAGGTCCACCTACAGGCCCTCTCTCCAAACAATTTACGTCTTTTTCCTATCTTTCTCTCTCTCCAAACTATTTTTCCGGATAGCTGCCATATACGGTAATAAACTGAGAAGAATACAGAGAACACAAGCCACACTTGATCAAGCTCATAATTTACGACTGTACCGGTTGATGCTAAATTTTTATGTTGGGGTCCTGCGTCGTCATTCACTGAATTTCACTGATCTCCTCAACGTCTCCTCAAAGAACCGAAAGACCATTGTGGAGAGAGCGGCACAGCTCGCCATCAAAGTGACGAACCCCAACGCCAGACTGCGCAGCGAAGAGAACAAATAAATATCTCTGTGGTTATTTGTGCTAAATAAAAGTTAAATAAACACACACAAAAAAAAATTGATCTGTTCCTGTGCCTGATCCACTGAAGTTGAATCTGTCCCATCATGAGAAAGTCCCCCCAAGGAGTCCCCACTGTAACTTGCTTCCCATACAACTACCTCACCCCCCGACACCTGTGTCTTGCCATTGTCCACCACCTCCTCAGACAACACTGGTAAATCCCCACTGTCAGCACACGGAGACTGCAAAAGGTCTTGCGAATTGGGGCAGAGAATGTTCTGGGCTAGCACATCAGGGAAGGGGTGACTATGGGGTTCCAGGGAGTACGTGACCACATGCAATCTCCATCTAAAAAGTCATACTGAGGCTCACCACCATGCTTTACACTGCAATCTTATTACTGAGGCTCACCACCATGCTTTACACTGCAATCTTATTACTGAGGCTCGCCACCATGCTTTACACTGCAATCTTATTGAAAGACAGACAATCAGGGGTTCACCGCCAGGTTGTCAGGCAGCATTATTAAGTGGGTCCCCATTACCGTGTCCCTGAAAATTGGCGGTGATGGACCTTCGTTGCACCTAGTTGGGTGCTTCCCTAACATGTGATGGGCATGTGCCTTAACTTTCTTGGTCTGGGTGAGCACAATTGCCATGAGGGTAACCACCAGGCTGTTGCTTGAGAATTTGGGGTAATGGTGGGATTAGGCAGCCTCAGAGGCATCCATGCATGCTGCCCCTGCTGTTTCCTGTCCATTTCCGTGGTGTTTCCATCATCTTCTGAGGTTTCCAGGTTTTCACCCAGCCTTCCCTAGGCAGAGCCTTGGTCCCCCGCAAAAAATGCTCGAGTCTCCCATTGACTTCAATGGGGTTCGTTATTCGAAACGAGCACCCGAGCATCGCATAACGAGCACCCGAGCATTTTAGTGCTCGCTCATCTCTAAAAATAACATTAATGTCTCTGGAAACATATAGCATTTTAGTTCCTCACACCACTTCCCCTCATCCACATCCTAGTGTCACTTGGTTGAACTTGATGGGCATCTGTTTTTTTAACATGCTATGCAACTACTACTACTACTGCTATTTTTACTACTATTACTACTAGTATTGCTTCTACTATTATAACTACCATTACTACTAGTACTGCTGCTATACCTATTAATACTTCTATTTCTACCACTACTATTACTACTAGTACTGCTACTACTATTACTACTACTACTGTAACTACCATTACTTCTAGTATTGCTACTACTATTACTACTAGTACTGCTGCTACTACTATTACTACTAGTACTGCTGTTGATACTACTACTACTGCTGCTACTTCAATTACTACTACAACTACTATTACTACTAGTACTGCTGCTACTACCAACACTACTAGTACTGCTGCTACTACTACTATTACTGCTACAACTACTATTACAACTATTACTACTAATACTGCTGCTACTCCTATTACTACTACAACTACTATTACTACTATTACTACTACAACTACTATTACAACTACTACTACTAGTACTGCTGCTACTACTATTACTACTACAACTACTATTACTACTAGTATTGCTACTACTACTATTACTACTACTATAACGGCTATTAGTACTAGTACTGCTGCTGCTACTAATACTACTGCTGCTGTTACTATTACTACAATAATAATAATAATAATAATAATAATAATAATAATAACAATATTACACTTAGCAATAATATTATGTTATTAGTAGTAGTATCAATAACCATCACACAATTTAAGCAATAACTGTGTATCATTGGTAATACAATATATATATTTATTTTCAATTCCAAATATAAGAATTCACATTATTATCCACATTATATGATGATGTTGATGTTAATGTAATGTGTTGATGAAAAAGTTCTACTTTACAAACTTTCCAGCCTGACTAGAAATAACCTGCCTTTTCACCACATAAGAGAAGTCACAAATTACTTTTATATCAAAACACGTCGCACACTTAAAAATAAAACCACAACGTCTCTTGCTGTGTGGAGCGTGTCGGCTGTGCGGAGCGTGGGAGCTGTGAATACTGCGGTCCTACTCCATGTTTTCATTTATCTCATTCGATGCTTATCTACAAAACATCCATTAGTTCAAAGTTTTGAAAAGTGTTTTTATACACTTAGCATCTGTTAAATATGCAAAGATATCCGTGAACACCTGCGTTACCGAGTCTCTGGTGCATAGTCGTATCTCCGGGCTTCTCAACTAAGAGGCAATAATTTCCAGCAGATTTAACGCAAACATTCTCAATTCCTTTGTCTGCGTTTTCTAGCAGAGTACAGATATGGAGAAGTTAATCTTTGCTTTAGGGGTAAATATTGATAGAACTCGCCATCTGTTGCATGCTTTGATATAAGGCAAGAAAATCTGATGTAGATTGCGTCTGACACCAGAAGAATCCAGAATGTAAAGATTCTCATCAGGGGCCGTCAGTGACTCCAAACATTAGAGGCACAAAATCAAAATATGTAATAAGGAGCATTTGCATAATTGACTATTAATTGGCTTTTCTTAAAGGAGTTTTCTGTTTTAAGAAATACCTTCTGAATTGATAAGAGGGGTGTCCCATTCAGACTTCATATCCATTAGCTAAGGAAATGAACCCCCTTGATGTGGAGGACCCATCACGGCCATATGTTACATAAACACTCCTTAGTTCCGAATGAGTAATTCTTCATTTCCCCTGTGGGGGCACTGCAGGGAATTTGAGCACTGATTTCCCTACATATTACAGCTAATCTCTGGTAACTCCAGCAGTTGAAAATCCTGTAATCAACGTACAATATGAATATGATGTTCTGACACTGTAGTCAATTACCAATGGTGGCCATAGAAGTTAGAATTTTCCTTGCATCTGATGAACATTCTACATTTCATGAGACAGAATGTGGGGAAAGTGGCATACACTAATAGATAATACATATTCTTCATAATATGAAAAATTATCTACATGGAAAACCAACATTTTTGATTGTAACATTATAGCTTTGGAGTTCTGGATCAATAAAAGTCAAGGTATTGTTACACCATTTTTGGCACTGACTGTAATGAACTTACCTGTCCGGGTTCCTGCGGCACGATCCATCTGTCCTATTACCTTTTTGTTTTGTGGTTGACCTATTGAAAGTCAGGTCACCGGACCAATCTCCAGCTCTGGTCCAGGACTTGGCTCTCTATTTAACTCCCCTATTTTTATGGAACCATTGCCAGTGATAGTCTTTTGGCTCACTGGTGTTGTTCCTGGTTCCCTGTTCCTGGCTTGCTGATTTATACTCTGTTCTTCTGATCCCAGCTTGTCTTCTGACTGTTCTTTGTCTCTCAGTTTTGGGACTCCATTTGGTTCTGACTTATTAGTTAGGTTTGTGTGTTTGTTGTTCACCTTTGCACTTATATAGAGATGGGACCATCGCCTAGTTGCGGTTCTGCCATTTAGAGCTTATACTGCAAGTAGGTAGGGATAATGGGGTGAGTACTGTTTAGGGACTCACTGCCCTAGTCTATCCCATCTCAACAGATATTACACTGACCTATAGAACATGTAGATACTTGAGACTTGGTGAAGAGATGAATCCATAAAGAGAGTTGCCCCAACATCAAGTGCAAAATGTGGTTCAAATCTCTCTTCCATTCTAATAACAGAAAAGTCTGGTATTTTTTGGTTTCTCTACCCCTCTCTCAAAGGGGCTTGCGTACCTTGGGCATCTTTCGCCTTTACTTATTTACTAATTTGGTAGTCTCTGTGGACCAGGAGACATTTGCCAGTTTACTCTACAAAAGAAGGCAGCCATATTTGACCCCTTCCTGCATGAGCTTTATAACACTGGCCTTGGCTGTCTCTAAGGAATGGATGCCCTTCATTTGACCTTGGTAAAATACTGGAATCAGTGACGTGACCCTTCTACAAGATACAGAAAATCTCTCTAAATAAAGTTCCAGTGGATTCTCTTTAAAAACTTTACATGACACCATAGGACAGGGGTACTTAACTGGCGGACCCCTGTCCTATGATTCGGACCGCAGTTGCCAGCTGTACAGACCCCTGCATGCATCGGGTTGCCGGCTGTCATGGGGTGCCAGAGTCCAGAAGCAAAGAGCTCTTCCTATACTACAGATGGAAGCACTGATTGCTGGAGCGCAGGGAGCTGATGTCACTTGTGGCTCTGCTCCCCGTGCGCCTCCCCTCCTTCAGGCCGTCTGCGCTGTGAATGGTGAAGCAGGAAGACTAGTCCTACTCCACCATTCAGTCTGCACAGATTGCGCTGCCAATCGATGTGGGCGGAGCCTGCAGACTGGAAATCTGCATATGCTCCGCCCACATTGCTGCAGAACGATCTGTGCCTGCAGTGAAGGCAGGACTGTGAGCTTCAGTAACGGGACAAGGTGAGTAGTGATGTGTTTTTTTTTGTTTGTTTGTTTGTTTTTTTAATACAGTGGGGGCACAGAGGACATTCTCACTATGGAGGGGGCACAGAGGACATTCTCACTATGGAGGGGGCACAGAGGAAATTCTCCACTATGGAGGGGGCACAGAGGACATTCTCACTATGGAGGGGGCACAGAGGACATTATCACTATGGAGGGGGCACAGAGGACATTATCACTATGGCGGGGGCACAGAGGGCTTCATTACTATCTAGGAGGCACAGAGGACATTATTACTATGGAGGGGGCACAGAGGACTTTATCAGTATGGAGGGGGCACAGAGGACATTATCAATATGGAGGGGGCACAGAGGACCTTATCAATATGGAGGGGGCACAGAGGACATTATCACTATGGAGGAGGCACAGAGGACTTTATTGCTATGGAGGGGGCACATAGGACATTATCACTATGGAGGGCACATAGGACTTTATTACTATGGAGGGGATACAGAGGACTTTATTAATATGGAGGGGGCACAGAGGACTTTATTACTATGGAGGGGGCAAAGAGGACTTTATCACTATGGAGGAGGCACAGAGGAATTTATTACTATGGGGGGGGCACATAGGGCTTTATTACTATGGAGGGGATGCACAGGACTTTATTACTATGGAGGGGGCACAGAGGACTTCATTACTATGGAGGGGCACAGAAGACTCTATTACTATGGAGGGGGCAGAGAGGATTTTATTACTATGGAGGGGCACAGAGGGCTTTATTACTAAGAAGGGGCACAATGGGCTTCATTACTATGGAGGGGCACAGAGGATTTTATTACTAAGGAGGGGGACACAGGGGGCTTCTTTAATGTGGATGGGGCACAGAGGTCTTTATTACTATGGAGGGGGCACAGGGGGCATTACTACTATGGAGGGAGCACAGAGGCCATTATTAATGTGAAGGAGGCACAAAGGACATTTTACTCTGGAGGGGGCACAATGGGCATTTTCACTCTGAAGGGGGCACAATGGGAATTTCTACTCTGGAGGGGGCACAATGGGCATTAATAATGTGAAGGGAGCACAATGGGAATTTCTACTATGAAGGGGGCACAGTGCACAGAGGATTACTACTATTAAGGCTACACACCATTGGTATTATCCCTCCTTATACAGTACAGACCAAAAGTTTGGACACACCTTCTCATTCAAAGAGTTTTCTGTATTTTCATGACTATGAAAATTGTAGATTCACACTGAAGGCATCAAAACTATGAATTAACACATGTGGAATTATATACTTAACAAAAAAGTGTGAAACAACTGAAAATATGTCTTATATTCTAGGTTCTTCAAAGTTGCCACCTTTTGCTTTGATTACTGCTTTGCACACTCTTGGCATTCTCTTGATGAGCTTCAAGAGGTAGTCACCTGAAATGGTTTTCACTTCACAGGTATTCCCTGTCAGGTTTAATAAGTGGGATTTCTTGCCTTAGAAATGGGGTTGGGACCATGAGTTGTGTTGGGCAGAAGTCAGGTGGATACACAGCTGATAGTCCTACTGAATAGACTGTTAGAATTTGTATTATGGAGAAAAAAAAGCAGCTAAGTAAAGAAAAACGAGTGGCCATCATTACTTTAAGAAATGAAGGTCAGTCAGTCGAAAAATTGGGAAAACTTTGAAAGTGACCCCAAGTGCATTTACAAAAACCATCAAGCGCTACAGAGAAACTGGCTCACATGAGGACTGCCCCAGGAAAGGAGGACCAAGAGTCACCTCTGCTGCGGAGGATAAGTCCATCCGAGTCACCAGCCTCAGAAATCGCAGCTCAGATTAGAGACCAGGTCAATGCCACACAGAGTTCTAGCAGCAGACACATCTCTACAACAACTGTTAAGAGGAGACTGTGTGCAGCAGGCCTTCATGGTAAAATAGCTGCTAGGAAACCACTGCTAAGGACAGGCAACAAGCAGAAGAGACTTGTTTGGGCTAAAGAACACTTGGAATGGACATTAGACCAGTGGAAATCTGTGCTTTGGTCTGATGAGTCCAAATTTGAGATCTTTGGTTCCAACCACCGTGTCTTTGTGCGACGCAGAAAAGGTGAACGGATGGACTCTACATGCCTGGTTCCCACCGTGAAGCATGGAGGAGGAGGAGGTGTGATGGTGTGGGGGGGCTTTGCTGGTGTCACTGTTGGGGATTTACTCAAAATTGAAGGCATACTGAACCAGCATGGCTACCACAGCATCTTGCAGCGGCATGTTATTCCATCCAGTTTGCGTTTAGTTGGACCATCATTTATTTATCAACAGGACAATTACCCCAAACACACCTCCAGGCTGTGTAAGGGCTATTTGACCAAGAAGGAGAGTGATGGGGTGCTACGCCAGATGACCTGGCCTCCACAGTCACCAGACTTGAACCCAATCGAGATGGTTTGGGGTGAGCTGGACCGCAGAGTGAAGGCAAAAGGGCCAACAAGTGCTAAGCATCTCTGGGAACTCCTTCAAGACTGTTGGAATACCATTTCAGGTGACTACCTCTTGAAGCTCATCAAGAGAATGCCAAGAGTGTGCAAAGCAGTAATCAAAGCAAAAGGTGGCTACTTTGAAGAACCTAGAATATAAGACATATTTTCAGTTGTTTCACACTTTTTTGTTAAGTATATAATTCCACATGTGTTAATTCATAGTTTTGATGCCTTCAGTGTGAATCTACAATTTTCATAGTCATGAAAATACAGAAAACTCTTTGAATGAAAAGATGTGTCCAAACTTTGGGTCTGTACTGTATATTTTTTTGTTTTGCAGCTCGGACCTTCATCCTACAGCAGACTCAGGTAGGTGGACCTTTACCAAAAGTACTTGAGTAGTAGTACTCCTGCCATAGGACAACGCAGTTTGTTCTGCCATAACCAGTACCAATGCACACATCTCAGTTATTTCATTTGTTCCTTTGTCAAGGTCATAGTTTTTGAAGACCCATCTGTGCAGATCCCTGACATAGGAATTAATCTAGAAAAGCAAATGTTGCTCCCAATTTCCTAATCAGGATTTGCCTTGTTAGATATTTGACTGCCAAGACATAACCAACAACTTACAATGTTTCATCACATGGACAAGTCTTTCATTATCCAGGTTAGAGGCTGATGAGGACTCAGGATCTTAGTCGTCATAATGTTGGGGCCCATTCAGATGGCCATAGTGCTTTGCGGATCCGCAATTTGTAGACTGTACATGGCCGTAACCATAATAGAAAATGCCTATTCTTGTCCGCAGAATAGGACATGTTCTATCTTTTCTACAGAGCCGCGGAAAGGAACCACTGATACAGACAGCACACCATGTTTTGCGGCCCCATTGAAATGAATGGGTCTACACCCGTCCCGCAAAATTGCAAAACGGATGCGGACTCATTCATACGGCTGTCTGAATGAGACCTTACAGGACAGTTGTTTTAGCTTTGCTAAAGCTTATCATAAAGATTCAGAACAGTTTAAGGTACTTTCTTGGAATCGTCAATAATATCAACAATCAGTAAAAGTTGATGACTGTTCCTTTGTGTCTTTGGCCTTGGTAAAAAGTAGACTGAAGAGCTTACTATTAAGCCTACACATGACCTTAACACCCCAAGTGGAGAATTCAGGGACCAATAGCAATATGATATGGAGATCGATGGTAGGAAGGGTAAGAAGAGAACACGTATCTCTATAGTGTTAGATACATTGTATACTTTGCTTTGTTTTTAGGCCATATTCAGACATTGTGGAAATGCGGTAGGAATCTGCAAATTTAGAATAATTTACAGTACAATATGCATGAATGCAGTCTGATTCTCATGTACTGTGGATTTTCACTACAGATTAAACCCTGAGCAATGAATTGGATGAAATCTTTGGCAAAATCTATGACAGTTGATGAATTTTGCAGCAAATTGATCACAAGTTTGTGGCACCGGAAAATGTCTACTACATCTGGACTTAAAGAGGTTGTCTCACTTCAGCAAATAAAATTTATTATGTAGAGGACGTTTATACAAGGCACTTACTAATGTATTGTGATTGTCCATATTGCCTCCATTACTGGTTGTATTCATTTTTCCATCACATTATACACTGCTCGTTTCTATGGTTACGACCACCCTACAATCCACCAGTGGTGGTCGTGCTTGCACACTATAGGAGAAAGCATCAGCCTCTCTGGTGGCCGGAACCATGGGAGCGAACATAGGCTGGTGTTTTTTTCCTATAGTGTGCAAGCACGACCACCGCTGATGGATTGTAGGGTGGTCGTAACCATGGAAATGAGCAGCGTATAATGTGATAGAAAAATGAATCCAGCCAGCAAAGGAGGCAATATGGAGAATCACAATACATTAGTTAGTGCCTTGCAGTAACTTTATTAAATGCTATTTGCTGAAGTGTGACAACCCATTTAAGGTGGTCTACTTCGATAACTACAGGTTGAATGTTCGCTCGACCGACAGCTATTGCTCCCGACTAGAGATGAGCGAACTAGAACTGAAAAGTTTGGGTTCATACTGAACTTTGCGAGTTTGGGTACCCGGACCCGAACTCAGACTTTTTCACTAAAGTTCGGGTTTGGTGTTCGGGTGATTTTATTATTTTCTGCTACAACATGGTTAAGACAGAATGCTAAATAAAATGGCCATTCAGGGGTTAAAAATTATTTTAAAAAACTAACCTTATCCTCTTGATCGCACAGCCGGTATCCTCTTCTTTCTTTTTTCTGCAGGACCTGCAAAAGGACCTGTGATGACGTCACCGCGCTCACCACGTGGTAAGCGCGGTGACGTCATTGTAGGTCCTGCTGAATGAAGATAGAAGAGGATACCGGCTGCGCGATCAAGTGGATGAGGTGAGTTTTTTAAAAATAATTTTTAACCCCTGAATGGCCATTTTATTTAGCATTCTGTCTTAAGAATGCTATTATTTTCCGTTTTAACCGTGTTATAACGGAAAATAATAAAGTGAAGTTCGGGTCCCCATTGACTTTAATGGGGTCTGGGTTCGGGGTGAAGTTCGGGTCAAGTTCAGGTCCCGAACCCGAAGTTCGGCCGAACCTGGCGAACCTGAACTTCCATGGATTCACTCATCCCTACTCCTGACCACTCCATACATGTGTGTGCTAGGTTTGGCCAAGCATGCATGTGTACACACTAGGGAGAAGGAAAATAGACACTGCAAGATGTCTCTGACTGTGGCTTACCTCCCCTGAGAACAAAAGGAAGGGGCATGTTCAAATCCAACATGCCCGATCCATTATTCCCTCTGAGGGGACATCACAGTACTTACTAGACAGTTGGCTGCTCCTGCAGAAATAAGCTGTTTTGGATGATATCTTAAATCTATAACAATCTATTGTTCAGGTTCCCCTGAGTTTACACATAATTGGCTTAAAGAAAACACAAAAAAACCATTGTAAACGGAATAAACAGAAAAACTAAAAGCTTTATTCGAAGAAAAAAAAACCCTCTCTTCGTGTTAAGCTGATAAAGAAATCAAACTTATTTTTTTCTTAATTAAAATAGTTTCTTATGTTTTGCATCGACTTTTATGACTTTCAAACTATTTCATCTCTAAGCAGCTGGGAAAGATATTATATTGTGAGATTTTATTTTACTGTATCAACATTTACAATTACTAAAGGTCGTTAAAAGCAGCTTTAGTTTAATGAATCTCTTGAGAAGGAGCTGGGGATTCGGTATCGTATAATTAATAACACATTTAATACCCGCTCCTTGTGATTTTACTATTGCCACATCTTACGGGGTTGATATTTGCCTCTATGAAGAGGATGTCAGACTCAATAATCCTTCGCTGATTGATTCGAAGCTACAGGACGGTCTTGGGTTATCCTTGAAAAACTTCATAATTCAATTGGTTTCATGTAACAATAGAGCGCGACCTCCACTAAATTAATTTCCCTTTCGATGGTGGAGATATTCGGCCTAAAATCAATAGCTGATGCTAAATGCTGTGGCACAATAAGATACAAGGAGTTTGATACTGTATATATTTGAATACATTTGAATTTAGATTTAAAAGGGTATTAGGGCAGAGACCCTCGCAGGTGAAATATTTATTTAAAGGTACAGTACAGTGATAGAAAAAAATTATAAATAAAAATTGATAAAAAAGTATAAATTCATAAAGTAAACATGGAGTGAAATGGAAAAGATACAGTGTAACAGATGTATTATCAGTAAGTCATATCTATTTTCCTTTCTGAAATAAACAAAAAAAATAAATAAAAACGATACATATTGATAATTGAAGAAATACATTAAAAAAGCAAAAATGCAATTATCATAAATACAGAATATAAAAAACATGATTTCAGTTACTTGTATCACTATGTAGTAGTAGGTAGCAGTGATGTCGTTGGGACCCCACAAACAGATTTTGGGACCCTATTCCAATCTTGTGGCTGCTATTTCATTACTTTTAAGGGAGGTTTCGATTCATTACCTGGGTCCTAACACAACCAAGGACTTTCTGAGCTGGATGCACCATTATTCTAAACATCCTGTAGGATGAATACCACTTCCGTTCACCTGCCGGCCGGATACTCCTCTCTCTCCCATGCCAGACTCTCAGAGACCACCTCACAGAGGGCTCAGATCTTCTGAATCCATACCCCTTCCACAGCCACTTCCTTCCTTTAGGAGAGTCTTCTGATAATAATATTGTCAGAGTGCCATCTGCATCCGTTATGAATGGATCCGGTTGTATTATCTCTAAAATGGCCAAGATGGATCTGTCTCTAAATCCATTGTAAGTCAATGGGGGACGGATCTGCTTTCTTTTGTGTCAGAGAAAACGGATCCATCACCATTGACTTACATTGTGAGCCATGATGGATCCGTCTTGATCAGTTTCCCAGGACACACTCAGAAATGCTGCTTGCGGCGCTTTTGTGTGCATCATGGGATCGCAATGAAACGGAACAGAATGAATTCTGGTGACTCCGTTCCCTTCAGTTCAGTTTTGTCCCGATTGACAATGAATGGGGACAAAATGGAAGTGTTTTCCCCCGCTATTGAGATCCTATGACGGATCTCAATAGCGAAAAGGGAAAGCGCAGATGTGAAAGTAGCCTTAGTTGCCAAGTGCACCGGGACCATCCTGGAGGTGCGAAGTTCATCTCCACCATCAGGCTCTGTGAAGAACATGAACCACTGAGTCTCTGCCCTCTGGGTTTTTGCCCAAATCAAACTGGTGCACTTTGTCCAGTGGTATTACCTGTCACTGTACCTTACCTGCTGGTCCAGCTCACTGCCATGTCCTGATTCTCTTAATAAATGTTTCCTTTTTGTGTCCTTGCTTTGTCTATCTGCTTGCCTTGGTGCATTATGTCTGAGAGATGTTCTAGGGGTCGGTAGGAACCTTGTTAGAACATGACAAATATGATATGTTGTCCCACTGCTAAGACCCTGTAATCTGTTAGGGAACCTGGTAGCAGGTGATCGATCAGTATAGCATGTTCCTAGTGAAATGATGGGTCGTCCAGAGCAGGAGAAGCTCTTCAGAGGTGCTCCACATCCCCCTATTAACTCAGAACTGAAAGGGTGTTCAAAAGTTCATTTTCTAAACCCAACAACCCCTATAAAAAGCCTCACCAGTTAGAAACTTTATTAATTGTTAGAAATGTTTTCCGTTTCTGTGCTACTTCCATCGCTCGGCATAAGATTCTGGTAAACGCCGGCGACCTTCATAGAAAAGCGTCTTGAACAAAGTGTTTCCTTTCAGCTGTTTTCTATTAAGCAGTGAGACATATTTTTATGTAAATTTCTCCTTCTTCTGTAACTTTTTGTCAATTCCTATTATGCAGAGAAGGGAAGTTTATTTACACTGAACATTAAAAAGAAATCTGGCAAATCTCAACAAACACTTAATAAAATCTGTTTGTCACACAGACAAGCCCGGCGCTGCATACATTTCTGTATTTTCAGCTTTTGATAAAATCTATGTTGACACTGATTTTAAATGAAAGAGTAAAAGAATAACATTGAATTATAGAATTGTCAGAAACAGCCGAAGAAGCGCAAGACGCCATTGTGCCGGAAAAGAATGGAATAAAACACTTTCAAGGTGTAAATGTATAGGATGCAAAAAAGTAATTCATCAATCAAATATTCCTCTTCTTCTTGCTTTTATTCTTTATGTTGTTATTATTTTTATTATTATTATTATTATTAATAATAATAAACATAGAAATTTGTCAAGTCTATACTGTATTTAGAATCAAAAGGCTATGTACACCTTTGGAGTCAATTTTCTTTTATGATTGCATTTAACTTATTTTTGGCTAAAAATCATATTTTCAATTGGTCTTTATTAAAAATATTGAGCCATTCTGTCACAAAGGGTTTACCGTTTTTCTAACTGTGTGACTAGTACTTTCACTTTCACTTTGTGCCGGTCATCTAATAACCCTTCTCTCTAAACTACTGTGATTCATAAACACTTATGTAAGCCACATTCTTATCAATAAGATAAAGATAATCCACAGCTATAATGAGTGTTTATAAGGTCAGAGAGCTAAGAGAGAGATAAGGAGTCAGCTCTACAGGCAGCTACTACAGCATGTCAGCTCTGTACACACGAAAAGATTCCATATTGTTAATAAAGACTAGAGATGAGCGAATCAAAGCTGACAAAGTGGAATTCATTATGAATTTCATGGAAAATTCTATGCGCCGAGAAAGCGAATTTCATGACGATTCGTGGTAACAAATCTTTTTTTTTTTTCTAAAATGGCCGCAAGCACATGGCATGGCATGGGGGAAGGATTTCTGGGACAAAGAAGTAAACACCCACAATGCGATCACATGCAGACATGTAGCCAATTAGCAGCCAGCCAGGTCCTGTGATGTCACAGCCCTATAAATAGCTCTGCAGCGCTGGAATCCACCATTTGCTATTGATTTTAGACCAGAGACAGACGTCAGGAGAGATAGGGCAAGTGATAGAAAAACTAAAGAAAAGAAATGAGGCGATCAGGGATAGATAATCTGAATTGCAGGGATAGGAGAGGGACGATTTCTAGACAGAATCCATAGGGGATTATCAGGCAGTGAAATCGCTATTCTGGTACACTGAGCATTGGGCATTGGGGTTAGCCTGTTATACAGCACTGCACTCTGTTCTAAAGGCTGTTTTGGGTGCTGTATTCAAAGAAGAACCACTAGTGTCCCTTGTTGCAGTGCAGTAAGAGGGTCAGAGCCTTGTTTGGGGTACATAAAAAAAATAAAAGATAAAAAATAAATAAAAAAATTAATAAAAATATTTTGGGTTGTGTTTGGGGAAAAACATATATAATCCGTGATTGGCAGCTTGTAAATGTGAAAGAAATTGTTGCGGTGTCATTCGCCATACAAATAGACAAGCGCCATATAGTGCTAACTTCTTCAGTGAAGTTGAATTGCCAAAAAAAAAAGCCGTGTTTGTGGGGTTGATTTGGGGTTCATTTTAAATAACTATTTGCAGCGTCAGTCGTCATAAAAAAGGAAAATTGTCATATAGTGTGTAGTGCTGTGCAGTAACCCATTGTACTGCAGTTCAGTAACCCATTGTTAACACACACTGAGTAGGTGACAATATTTCTTAAAGAAATAGTTAAGCAGTTGGGCAAGGCAGTGAGCAAAGTATATTTTTTGGGGGGATTCTTAACTTCCTTAAATTTGTAATCAATCAGTATGTCAGACATAGGGGTGACAGGCCCTTCACAGGGGAGGGACAGTCGCACAAATGTTTCTGGAATAGGCACAGGTCTCAGCAGAGGAATGGGACGTGGCATTAGGGGTCACTTGGCGAGGCCACAGCTACCGGTGTCATCTAGCGGTCGTGTGTTGACCACCAACCCAGCAGTTCTTGAATGGTTGACCCGGTCATCCACTTCCTCCCAGATGACATCTGACACCCCCAGCCAAGAGTCGGTGGGTTCATCAGACACAACCCTTAGTTGGCATTGGCCTGGAGCAGCTACAGTGCCCTCACCTGTTCTTAACCTGCCTCTGTTCTTTTTGGTTCCCTCAGCCAGAGAAGTACTATATTCTATGGGCTCTGTGCCACTATACAGCGAGGATGAACTACTTGAAGACAGTCAGCAAGCCAAGAGGTGGGGCAGAAATCCGCTCCTTCCAGTAGGCGGTCAAGTACTGATGAGGAGAGTGTAGTGGGAGGTGATGTTCAGAGCGGTCAGGCTTCGTACACCGAGACAGTTGAGGAGGTCATTAGCGATGTGCAAACTGTAGTTGATGATGATGTAGCCGATCGCACTTGGGAGCCGGGTGAAGCAAGGGCTCCATCATCATTATCATTGTCTGCAGATGAGACTGACAGCTTGCGCGTCAGGCAGCGGTGCAGGCAGCAAGTCGGTAGTGTGGCCGTTAGTCAGAGTGGCAGCAGAGCGAGGTTGGGAGCCAAACGGGCACGGGGTAGACCACACTCTTCTCAGGTGCTTTCCAGCCTTGAAAAGAGCGGCGCAGGGGCTCAGCCAGGCAGCGGAGGTACTACTCCGTCAGTGCAGGGTTTTGGTGGTAAAATCGCCTACTCGGCGGTGTGGAATTTTTTTGTTAAGACGCCCGAGGAGGTGAACATGGCTATATGTAGAATCTGTGGTCAGAAAGTGAAGCGTGGCCAGGGTGCTAATATTGGCACCACAGCCCTGCACCAACATATGCAGCATCACCACAAAATGGCCTGGGAGAACCGTGGCTCAGATGTGGCGGTCCGGTCGGCAGCAGCAACAGCAGCATCACCCAGTGGCACGCATCCCATTTCAGGCAGTCAAGGCTCCAGCACCTCTGCCGAAGGGAGCTGTCTGTCATTATCTACCGCTCCAGATGCTCCTGCTCCTCCTCCTCTTATTCCTCGCCACTCATTACGGCAGCAGTCGTTCACCGAGGCAATTGCAAAGAGACAGCAGTATGCATCCAGCCATCCTACAGCGCAGAAGCTGACCATGCTCCTGTCCAAGTTGCTCATGCTGCAGTCCCTTCCTTTTCAACTGGTGGACTCTGCACCCTTCAGAGAACTGATGGCTTGTGCCGAGCCGAGGAGGAGAGTCCCAAGCCGTCATTTCTTTGCCAAAAAGTCAGTTCCAGCCCTGCACAAATATGTAGAAGTGATGGTGGCCCAGTCATTGAGCCTGTTGGTGTCTGCCAAAGTACACGGCAGCGCCAACGTGTGGAGTTGTAACTACGGTCAAGGCCAATACATGTCCTTTACGGCCCACTGGGTCAATGTGCTTCCTGCCCAGTCACACGTGCAACTTGAACAGGTGACGCAACTTTCTCCTCCTCGTTGTCATACTGCTGATCCTGCGCTAATGTCCGGCTCCTTCTCCACCTCAGCCTCCACTGCAGGGCCAAGTCATAGTGTTCCTCCAGCGTACCACATGTGCAGGGCATGGCGGTGTCACGCAGTTCTACGCCTGGTTTACCTGGGTGAATGAAGTCACACAGGGGAGGAACTGCTCCACGTCATGAAAGAAGAAATCGATTGCTGGCTTTCTCCGCGACAACTAAAAATCGGAACCATAGTGACAGATAACGGAAATAACATGGTGTCCGCACTGCGCCAAGGAAGGCTGAGCCATGCGCCCTGCATGGCGCACGTATTTAGTCTGGTTGTCAAACGGTTCCTCAAGTCTTATACCCAACTACAAAACATTCTAAAAATAACCAGGAAACTTTGCATGCACTTCAGCCATTCCTACATCGGCAAGCACACCCTCCTTGAGCTGCAGCGGAAGAATGGCGTCCCAATGGCCATAAATGATTTCTTAATGATCCAAGCGGACAGGAGTACTCCCTGGGGCAGCTCATGCGTGACACCTGCCGCTTGCTCAGGCCCTTTGAGGAGGCCGCGTTATTTGTCAGTCGTCAGGACTACGGTATGAACAACGTCATTCCACTGCTTCATGTCCTGGAACAGATGCTGCAAAATCTTTCTGGTCAGGGGACTGGAGACGTGGAGACTGCATCTCACGGCCACATGAGTCTGGTGGTTGCTGAACTGGAGGAGGAGGAGGACATTGGAGCACAAGCATTTAGTGGTTTTTCTACCCAGGTGACAGAAGAGGAGGAGCAGGAGGTAGAGGGAGATGAAGATGATGAGGCAGATGACCCAGAGACACCATGGCAGTATACAGTGGAGTTGGAGGCAGGGAGTCCCTCCGAGTCACTTGCGCAAATGGCCCGATGCATGCTCACTTGCTTACGTAGTGATAGCCGAATAGTCACCATCCAGCAGAGAGATTACTTCTTGCTCTCCACCCTCTTGGACCCTCGCTACCGGTCTAAAATGGGGGCCATTTTTTTACCTGCTGAGAGGGAGGACAAACTGAAGTACTATAGAGACATCCTATGTAGTCAGTTGGCTGCTGCCTATCTGCGTCATTGTCCATCCTCTCGCAGGTCTGACCGGGAGGTCCCTCAGCGCTCACGTACCACTGCCACGGCTGCTGTGGGAGGGTAGGGGGGTAGGAGCAGTACCAGCTCCATCAGCAGCAACTTGAGTCTGGAGTCGCTAATGAGCAGCTTTTTTCACCCGCCAAGTGCGGAAAGTACTCACCATCAGCAGCAGCAGGTAGACCAGGAGCAGACCCTGAACCAGCAGGTGGTGGCCTACTTGGACAACACTTTGCCACCCCACATTGAAGATCCGCTGGACTACTGGGCAGCCAAACTGGATTTGTGGCCGTAACTGGCCGAGTTTGCACTGGAGAAGCTGTCCTGCCTGGCTAGTAGTGTGGCATCAGAGCAGGTGTTCAGTGCGGCGGGGGCCATAGTTACCCCAAGGAGAACTTGCCTATCCTTCCAAAATGTGGAAAGACGAAAGGCGTGGATCAGCCAGGATTTCCACCCACCAATGCCTGATGCATCAGATTAAATCAGCCATGATGCGTCACCCAAACCTTGACAAATGAGACTGTATTCTTCAGGCTACCTGCCTCAGCCACTCTTATGATGCTGCCACCCGTCTGATGCCACACATCTGCCAGCTGCTCCTTCTTCCACCCAGCATCTTTACCAGTGACTGGTATTGCCACCCACCTCTCCACTCTGTCACTGACCCAATATGTAGCCTTCTGATGCTGCTGCCACCTCAACAATCAGGTCTCCTCATGCTGCTACTGCTGTCATCTCCAGGCTATGTCACCATGCCACACTGTGGCCTGATGCTGCTGCTGCCGCCTCCACACGCTGTGTCCTAGCTGACGCTACCTCCAAATTATATAATTGTGCCACTCTGTGGCCTACTCATGCTGCTGCCGCCTCCACACGCTGTGTCCTAGCTGCCGCTACCTCCAACTTATGTAATTGTGCCACTCTACGCTGCTGCCGCCTCCACACGCTGTATCCTAGCTGCCGCTACCTACTTATGTAATTGTGCCACTCTGCTTCTGTGTGCTGCCCAGCTGTGCAAAATTATGTGATTGTGCACTCTGAGTGCTGCTGCTGCCTCCACCGCTGTGTCCTAGCTGCCGCTACTCCAAATTATGAATTGTGCCACTCTGTGGCCTACTCATGCTGCTGCCGCCGCCTCCACACGCTGGCTGCTGCTGCCCTCCAAATTGTGATTGTGCCACCCTGTGGCCACTCATGCTGCTGCTGTCTGTGTCCAGCTGCCACTACTGTGTCCTACGCGCTACCTCCAAATTATATTATTGTAACTTGTGCCATGTAATTGTGCTGCCGCTACTACTTATGTAATTGTGCCACTCTGTGTACTGCTGCTGGTGCTGCCTCCACACGCTGTGTCCTAGCTGCCGCTACCTCCAAATTATTGTGATTGCTGCCACTCTGAGGTCTACTCATGCTGTGCTGCCTCCACACACTGTGTCCTAGCTACCGCTAGCTCCAAATTATGTAATTGTGCCACTCTGTGGCCTACTCATGCTGCTGCCGTCGCCTCCACACGCTGTTGTCCTAGCTGCCGCTACCTCCAAATTATGTAATTGTGCCACTCTACGGTATGGCTGCTGCTGCTGCCTCCACACGCTGTGTCCTAGCTGCCTCTACCTCCAAATTATTGTAATTGTGCCACTCTATGGTATGCTGCTGCTGCTGTCGCCTCCACATGCTGTGTCCTAGCTGCCGCTACCTCCAAATAATGTAAATGTGCCACTCTGTGGCCTACTCATGCTGCTGCCGCCGCCTCCACTCGCTGTGTCCTAGCTGCTGCTACCTCCAAATTATGTGATTGTGCCACCCTGTGGCCCTACTCATGCTGCTGCTGGCTCCACACGCTGTGTCCTAGCTGCCGCTACCTCCTAATTATGTGATTGTGCCACTCTGTGGCCTACTCATGCTGCTGCCACCTCTACACACTGTGTCCTAGCTGCCACTACTTCCAAATTGTGTAATTGTGCCACTCTGTGACATACTCATGCTGCTGCCGCCACCTCCATGCGCTGTGTCCTAGCTGCCGCTACCTCCAAATTTTGTGATTGTGCCACTCTGTGGCCTTACTCATGCTACTGCCGCCTCTACACGCTGTGTCCTAGCTGCCACTACCCAAATTATGTAATTGTGCCACTCTGTGGCCTAATCATGCTGCTGCCGCCGCCTCCACGCACTGTGTCCTAGCTGCCGCTACCTCCAAATTATGCGATTGTGCCACTCTGTGGCCTACTCATGCTGCTCCCGCCTCCACACGCTGTCTCCTACCTGCTGCTTCCTCCAAATTATGTAATTGTGCCACTCTACGGTATGTTGCATTTACATTTTTATGACTGCTGCTGCCTCTCCCAGGGTATGTCACTGTGCCAGTCTGTCTCATTAAAATTAGTACGACTCCTGCTGCCTCTCCCACTCTGATGCCTTCAAATTTATTTGACTGCTGCCTCTTGCAGATGCTGTTACTGTGCCACTCTGTGGCCTTGAAATGTATTCGACTGCTGCCTCTTGCAGATGCTGTTACTGTGCCACTCTGTGGCCTTGAAATGTATTCAACTGCTGTCTCTTGCAGATGCTGTTACTGTGCCACTCTGTGGCCTTGAAATGTATTTGACTGCTGCCTCTTGCAGATGCTGTTACTGTGCCACTCTGTGGCCTTGAAATGTATTTGACTGCTGCTGCCTCTTGCAGCTACTGTTACGGTGCCACTCTGTTGGCCTAGTAAATTTGTCCGACTGCTGCTGACTCTTGCAGCTGCTGTTACGGTGCCACTCGTTGGCCTAATAAATTTGTCCAACTGCTGCTGCCTCTTGCAGCTGCTGTTACGGTGCCACTTGTTGGCCTAGTAAATTTTTCCGACTGCTGCTGCCTCTTGCAGCTGCTGTTACGGTGCCACTCGTTGGCCTAGTAAATTGATTAAAATTTTTTGGACCTTCTGCTCGGCAGCAGCATGTCACTCGTAAATTTTTAGGACGTTCTGTAGTCGTATTCCATTGTTCATAGCTCAAGTATACATACCCTCTCCCAGGGTATGTCACTGTGCCAGTCTGTCTCATTAAAATGAGTACGACTCCTGCGGCCTCTCCCACTCTGATGCCTTCAAATTTATTTGACTGCTGCCTCTTGCAGATGCTGTTACTGTGCCACTCTGTGGCCTTGAAATTATTCGACTGCTGACTCTTGCAGATGCTTTACTGTGCCACTCTGTTGCCT